>PVKE010008717.1:0-46769 GCA_004027555.1 Craseonycteris thonglongyai | reverse complement strand
GGAAGTAACTGCAGCTGCGGTGGAAACAGCAAGAGAACTAGAACTACACGTGGACCCTGAAGACGGGGCTGGATTGCTGCCGTCTCCTGATCAGACTTGAACGGATGAGGAGCTGCTGCTTACAGACGAGCAAAGAGCGGTTTCTTGAGATGAAATCTGCACCTGGGGAAGATGCTGTGAAGATTGTTGAAATGACAACAAGGGGTTTAGAATATTACATACAAGGTGTGATCAAAAAATATGGTGACAGTGAGTGCTGCTGCTGAGTGCCATACAATGGACAGGCAGGAATCTTCGAAGTGGGAAGTAGTGCGTTGAACCTTAGTGACTGTGGGACAAATTTCAATTTGGTGCAGTTGGTTGTGAGCTACGGTTAAGAGAAGGTGTGTTTTAAAGTGTGCCGTAAATCATGTGTGTCCTCGTCCACCTTGTTCACCAATTTCATACCATGCGACTCCTGGCTCTTCCCCAAAGTCAAAATGACCTGAAAGGTAAAACGTTTTGAATCGATTCAGGACATCGATGCAGCCACGACAGCGCAACTAAAGAACTCACGACAAGGGACTTCCAGAATTGTTCCCGTGAGTGGCAAGAACATCAGGATAATTGTGTTTGAAGCAAGGGAGGATATTTTGAGGAGGATTAATGGCAATGTCTTTCACTGTAATAAAATTTTTAAAATTTAAATGTTCACTCTATTTTTCTTATTACACCTCTTACACTTAGTTGATAAAGCAGCGGCAGGGGTTCAGAGGACTGACTCCAGTTCTGAAAGAAGTTCTCTGAGTCAGATGCTATAAGATAGCATCACATGCTACAGAGAAGTTGTTGGTGAAAGGAAGCCAATCAATGAGGCAAGCTTCACTTTTATTGTAAGGAACTGCCACAGTCACCCTGCGCAGCCAGCAGCCACCAACATTGAGCAAGACCTACCAACAGAAGGATTATGATCCACTGAAGGCTCAGATCATGGTTAGCACATTTAGTGATAAAGTATTTTTAAATTAAGGCATGTACACTGGTTTTTTTTAGACATTATGCTTTTGCACACTTAATGGACTACAGCATCATGTAAACATAACTTCTTATCTGCACTAGAAAACCAAAAAACCTGTGTGACTAGCTTTGTTATGGAATCAAACCTGCAATATCTCTGAGGTCTGCCTGTGTATAAATAAAAAACATATAAATATATAAAACAAGTAATACATTTGTTTTAAAATAATAGCTGTGTACTTAAAAAATGAAAATTTAAATTTATTGTGTCCCTTTAAAACATAAAAGTGCCACTGTAGTGTTGTGTTTGTTTCTTTGTGTGAAATGGAATGTTTGTGATTCATTAATCTCTAATACTCCCCTTTCCTTTTATTCCAGCTTCACGGAGGCAAGAGGGTAATGGAATGCCTGAAGAAAGCTCTGAAAATAGCGAACCAGTGCATGGACCCCTCTCTACAAGTGCAGCTTTTTATAGAAATTCTGAACAGATACATCTATTTTTATGAGAAGGAAAATGATGCGGTAAGTGAACTGATAGTGTTGTCAGTGAAGTCTGTTTTCCCTTCCTGCTCTGAGAGTCAGTGCAGACAGACATTTATCAGTGCGGTGTTTTCTTTTGTGTTTACAAGGGTCAGAGTCAGGAGAACCCAACTACAGGTCTCATTCTCCAGGCTCCTGGCTGTATAGAGGCATCTGTAGGAAGTTCTCATCGCTTTTGCTTAGGATAGTCTATAAAAATCGTCTCTGGGTTTAGGAAACAAAATACAAATGATAAATAGGAAACTGATTTGTTACCACGTACAAGTGCAGAATAATCAATCCCTAAACAGAGAATAATGTATTATCCTCTTAGCAAAACAGTGTTGGTTGAGATTTGTAGGTTAAATAAAATTCTGCTTTTGTTTTTTTACTGGTTCATGGTGCTCTGTATATTTTTGTTAACTTTTTTTCTTTTCTTTTTTTTTTTTTGATGAATAGCCAAAAGCTTTTGCTCAAACCAGAAATCTTGTTCTCAACTCTTTTTTTTTTTTCTTCCATATTTACTCCGGTAATTGATGAGAGTATCACAAAACTCCTCCAAATGTTTTTATTAAATTACGTTTTGTTTTTTGTGGTACGTGCTGAGTTGTGAAATTGTACATATTCTCTCATAGGTCACAATTCAGGTTTTGAATCAGCTTATCCAAAAGATCCGAGAAGACCTCCCAAATCTTGAGTCCAGTGAAGAAACAGAGCAGATCAACAAACATTTTCACAACACGTTGGAGCATCTGCGCTTGAGGCGGGAGTCCCCAGAGTCTGAGGGGCCCATTTACGAAGGTCTCGTCCTTTAAAAGGCGACAGGCTCACCAGACCCCTTTCCACGTACTCTGCTAGGTCTCCCCTCCATAGATGGTGCCTTTCAGAAATGCTGAGGTGGGCTTCCCGTTTCTTACCTGTGATGTGTTACCCAGCGCCTCCGGACACTCACCTTCAAGACCTTAATAAAGTTACTCACTTCATAAGTGTTCAGGTCTGTCTGATCACCCAGGTAGCATGATCGATTTGCTATTTAAAATGCCCATGACCTGTAAAGAAAAAAAGTTGAAAACCACATATCTCAGCTACTAATGAAGCTCTCCTTCCTTTTTTTCTGTTTTGTCTCATTGTTGATTACGTCATTTCCTTCATTACTTGGGTTACTAACCCGAAAACATCTGTCTCTGGTCTCTGGTCCAATTTGAGATGAATTTTGAGGGCAGGAACACTGTATGTGAGATTGAGCTTGGGCTTGTCCCTAAATGCAACATAAGGCAATGTATAATATTTTCCCTAAAACTAGAATATACTAATGCATGTTTGAGAATTTTAAAGCACCATGGTTAAAACCAGAAGCTATATTTTACATATTTGGACTCAGCCATCCATTAAGAACCTATGTTGTCCTCTTGACATATTTATCAAAATAATTTTGTTCTAAATGGTATAAAATAGAAAATTTGTGATCTATATAATTTATGTATAACCTTCATTGTACATTTAGGGGGAAGTGCATCATTTGATTATGATTTTTTTTTTTTTTTTTTTGCACCAGTGAAAATAAAGTTACTATTAACAGTTGTGGACCTTTTTTCCTTTCATGCTTGATTCATAAGAGGAGCTAGTAGAAAGCCTACCGAGAGGAGATGCTCTGCCTATTGTAAGACTGCGAAGCTTGTCCCCACCTGCCTCGGGGCCTTCTGTGGGACTCATCCCACCCGGTGTTCTGGGAACGTGGCTTCTGCCGGCCTAGCTCAGCGGACTAGTCGGCCTGGCAGAGGCAGTGAAGCGTGGCTTCTGGAGCTCGGCTGGTTTCTAACCCTGGCTGTGCTGGGCTAAATTGGGTGTTACGTTTTCTCATCTGTAAAACGAGAAGAACAGTACTTTCAGTCTCAATGGCTTGTGAAGCTAGAAGCTGATGCAGGAAGGTGCACATGGTAGTCAGAAGCTAGCTGTTGCAGCTTAGAGTCGCCTTTGATTAATAAATACGGGCAACACATACTTTGACCAGATTTAATTTGACATTCTTTTAAAATTGTATGTGTGTCAGCAGTGTAGGTAATGAATGAAAGGGAGAAAGAGGGAGGCTGAGTTTTGGTGAAAGGTTTGGAGCCACCTAGGCCAATACACTTACAATGGAAGATACCTTATGAGAGGTCAGGGGACTCGACCAGGGATGGAAGGAAGTCTCTGTTCTTCGTTTTTCGACTCGATCCAGTGCCTTTTCCGCCTTTACCCCGTATTTCCAGGCCTGGTTTGTTAGGTTTTGGAAATATTCCCAAATTATGACTATTCAGCTTTATCCAAGCTCTATGGACGGAAACAGCGGCCCGCCCGGCCAGTAGGCGGGGCCCAGGCGCTGTCACTCGTGGCTGGAGGCCGAAGAGGGCGGTGCTCGCACGGGGCCGCGCCCGCCACCCAATCAGAGGCGTCTACGTCATCACGTCCCGGGACTGGGCGGTGCCCGCGGAAATTTGAAATGGGTGACGGGTCGCTGGCGGCTGGCGGGCCGGGGTCGGAGGCGATGGGGCCGGAGCCGGAGTGCTCGGGCTGGGCGGCCGCGGAGGAGCCGGCGCCCCTCGAGAAGCGTGAGTACCCGCCGTGGTGGCCCGAGGTGCCGCCCAGCGGCCGCGCGTGTCCGCGGCGCCGGGTCCAGGGCGGCGGCGGGGGCTGCGCGAGGCCCCGGCCCCGGCCCAGGACGTCCAAGCCGGGCGGCAACGCCGAGCAGGTCCCCCTCCCGGCCCCGTGTGGCCTCGGCCTCCTGAGCCTGGAGGGAGTGGGGCCCTGGGTGGGCTTCCTGCGCGGGCGTCTCCGGGGAGAGGGCTCCCCTTGGCAGCTGCATCTTAAAGGCGGTTGGGGGGAAGCGGGGTGGCTCAGTGGGCTAAGCGCTCACTTTGCAGCCCCGGGGACCGGGGATCGAATCCCGGCCCGGCCCGTGTGGACCCATGTGCTGAACTGGGGAGCTCCCCTAGTTCAGTTCTCTCTCTGTCTCTGTATCTCTCTCTCTGTCAAAAACAAATAAATAAAAATATATTAAAAATATTGGGGGAGCCGGGATGGCTCAGCGGGTTAGGCACTCACTTTGCAGCCCCAGGGACTGAGGATCAAATCCCGGCCCCGGCCCATACAGACCCATATGCTGAGCTGGGGAGTGCCCCCAGTTCGGTTCTCACTGGGGTGAGACCCCGGCCCAGTCCCTGCCCTGTGCAGCCCCGCCCACCTGTGGGATGAAACTATGTGGAAAAACCAATGATGTGCAACCATGGAGACTGTTCTGGGCCCTCCCCATTCTCTCTGTCTCTGTCTCTCTATCTCTCTCTCTCTGTCAAAAACAGTAAAAATACTGCGCGTCCCCAACGAGGAGAGACATGCGACCTTGCTGGCCTGGGTGGCTGCCCGAGCCCTGGGCGCAGGGGACGTGTGCGAAGTTGGGGACAGCCTCAAAAGAGGACCCAGGTCTGATTCTCGGGCCTTTCTGTCTCTTCCTGGAGGACCGCTATTTATTTTGCTTGATATTTTAAAGCCGGTTCAGGCGTTTACTTTGACGTGTTCAGTTGTAGAGGGGAAACAGCCCCTGGAAAGGAGAAAAAGAAACCATAGGCGTGACTTAATTCCCCTGCTGACTTCTCAGGTGAGTGGGCAGAAGTCACTTGGCTTCCGTTTCCCCACCTGTACGTGGTCTTACTGAGTGAAGAGGAAGTGAAATCACATGTGGGAAGTAATACTTTCAAAGGGGCTGTAAAGAATTATGCTGATTCTTTTTTTAGCGTTTTCAGTGGTATTAAGTACATTCACATTGTTAGGCAGCCATCACCACCGTCCATCCCCACAACTCTTTTCATCTTGGAAACAGAAACTCTATCTACTGTGGACAAAAAGGTTCTTAAGAAAGTAACCTCACAGGTAATCTGATCAGAAATTCCTAATTGGGCGGGTCAGGGTGGGTAGTCATGCCCCCGGCATATACCGGATTTTTCCGTGTCTAAGATGCCCCATGTATGAGACGACCCTTACTTTTCTAACCTAACATTAAGAAGTCAGTACGTGGGTTACTGTTGTGTATAAGACGACCCCAGTTTTTGGTCTAACAATTTTAGACAAACGTATTGTCTTAGACACAGAAAAATGAGAAAACTTCTTTAGTAAACGGCTTATCTTTGCCTCAGTCAGCTCTGTCCATTGTTCCTGTGCATCTGTTGGACACACGTTTGAAATTCGTCTCTTTCAAAGTAAACACCTTCAAGAGAGCACCTAATCTTAACCGTAATCCACTCCCGTCTTCTTTCTCCCACCTTCTGGTCATCTTCAGTACATTGTCTCCTTAGTTCCAGATGCATAAAGGAAGCTGTTAAACTGCCATTCTGAGAAGCATTTTTCTCATTCCGATGAGATCTTGCTTCCAGGCACGTCCTCTCTTTGACTCAAATACATTTTATCAGATTCTCCACAGGCTTAGATGTTCTTACACTCACTAGACCCATTGAACAATCACTCCTCTCCCTGCCTCCCAGCCCCTGGCCGTCACCATTATACTTTCTGCCTCTATGACTTCTGACTACGAAGCTCACCAGTGGACTCATGCAGTACATTTTTTTGGACCGGCTTATTTCATTTAGCATCATGTCCTTAAGGTTCATCCACCCCGTAGCATGTGTCAGGATTGTGTTCCTTCTTTAAGGCTCAGTAGTATTCCATTGTATGTATAAGTCACATTTGGCTTATCCATCCATACATGGTAGGACACTTGGGTTGCTTCCATCTTTTAGCTATGAACATGGGTATACAAATATCTCTTGGAGAGCCTGCTTCCAATTCTTTTGGGTCTGAACCCAAAAGTGGGATTGCTGGGTCATAGGGCAATTCTATTTCTAAGTTTTTGAGGAACCGCCATACTGTTTTCTATAGTGGCAGCCCCAATTACATGCCCACCAGTAGTGCATAAGAGTTCCTTTTTCTCCACATCCTCACCAACATGTGTTTTCTTGGTCATTTTTCTTCCTGATTTTTGGATACTAACCATCCAATGGGTGTGAGGTGAAGGTATGATTGTTTTTTAACATTTTATGTGATGGGTACTCTTATAAGTGATTAACAACTAATTTGTTTTCTTAATTGAAGTAGGCATACTGTGTTCATCTTTTAGAGGCGAGGAAACAGACACAGCGATTGTCACATAGCTAATAGGGTTTTGAATACTCTATGCTCACGTGCATTAGTGTTTGTGAGCAGGACACCCTGGGGTACACTTTAGGTCATCTTTGGGGTCAAGTAATTCTGGTGGCCTGAACAGGGGCAAAGAAATTGAAGGAAGGAGAAAATATAACAGATTGGGAGAAAGACTACTGCTAATAACAAGTCTCAGATACCCTCCTAGGAAACACCTGGAAACTACTTTGCCAGTCTCATTGCTACTCAGCATTCTTTACTTAGTGGTGGTTTTGTCATTAAGGACATCGTATTACACAGAATTAGTTATACCACTGGCCAGATCACGCCTTATGCAACAATTACATACAGCTGAAACCTAATGTGATTAGCATTTTCTAATCTTTTCCTTAGACACAGTCATTAAAATTAGTGAGGAGGAACTTAGTAGCTTTGGGGAAGTAAACCTTCTGCGCCATTAAGAATCTCATGGCTGTTTATTGAGGGGCCTTTGACAGACTGATACTGTAGAAAGTAAAGGGAGGCTTCACCTCCTTTGGGAGGGAGTCTAGGACATCAGCTCCTTATTTTAATGCAGCTTTGTCGACTTGTTTTGGAGACTGAAAGGTATTTGACCATAAGTTGCTAGCTAAAATAAGAGCTGCACGTTCTTTGAAGGAGAACTTGGGTGGTTTCCACTGAATTAAATCACTATGCTCTTCCTGTACCTCTGAGAAACCTCACAGAACTACAACGCAGCCCGAAGCTGTGAAAGATTCTCAGTTCTTAATGTTTTGAAGTAGAACTTGGATCTGGAGATATTTGTAAGTTTAGTAAAACCGTTTTTTTTTCTCACAACAGCAGAGGTTAGTAAAGCATCATACCCTGATGCTTGTTTATATTCTGTAAGGAATTTCTAAGCAAGGGCATGAACGTAGACGCAGCTATAAGCCCTGGAGGTGCCCAGGAGTGGGGCCACTTATGTTTGTTGTTCTTTCAGGGTTGTTCCCAGACAAGGATTCGGTCAGCGACTGTGGTGCTCGGAGTAAGCCAGGAACCACTCTACTCAGTGCGGTGCTTGCAGGAAAAACACATTTCCCAGAAATCTTCCAAACAAGCCATCTTTTGTTCTTTGAGCGATTCCAAGCTTATCAGGATTACATTTTAGGTGAGTAGGTCCCAGCTTTGCTCCTTTTTTATTTTATTTTATTTTTATCTGTTTACTTTATAAGTAGATTTCTGTCAGTCCCTCAGACTGCCCGTTGCTGGCTCTGAGCACATGGGTTTGGGAGCATTTATTAACTTCTCTCTGCCGTGTGCAGTTTCAGTTCTCATTGTGTTTGTCTGTAGCTGACTGCAAGGCCTCCGAGGTAAGAGAATTCATAGCCGAGTTCTTGGAGAAGGTTCTGGAACCATCTGGATGGCGGGCAATCTGGCACACGAACGTGTTCAAGGTGCTGGTTGAGGTAAATTTAATTCTGTTGTTATGTCTGCAGCTAAAAGTGCTTTCCTTCAAACTGTTATAGTTTATTTTTAATTAAAGTTTATGAGCTGATTGAAAATGGTGTGTTTTTCCACTTCTAATTGCTGTGGTGTATGAAGCGTTCTGCAAACAAGAAAGGCCATGAAGAGTGCTCCCAGGGGATGGATGGGCAAGTCTCAGGGTCCTTTGAAGGGGAAGCACCATAAACCTATGAAGTTGAGGCGGTATATGAGATATTTAAAAAATAAAGAAGCCTAATTATGAAGTCAACAGAATTGCAATTAATTTTTTACCTTAGTTGTGGCCCATTAAATAGCTCAAGCCAAATAGGCATTTAAAAACTAGCCTGTGTTTCGCTTAACACGTGTGGCTATGTGGTGAATCTCTTGATAACTGTGACCCGTTGCAGAAAGGAAAAACGGTCTTAGTTTTCGGCTGACTGGGCCTCTTACATTACATTTGCACTCTAATTACAGCTGTGGATTTTTCTCAGTGTTTGCTAACTGGACCACAGCAAACCCTGTTAAACTAAAATGTTAAACCAGGGAGTGTAAGTGTGAGTTGTTGCTCCCTGAACAGTGACATCGCCCACGGCAGACTGGATGACACCTGGTAGAGCCGCCATCCTGAATGCTACAACTCGGGGCTAAGCTCATATCTTTGGTTGCGGTTCAGGCCTAGCAGACGGGGTATGAGAGGGACCCCCGTGCTCTCCCTGCCCCGTCAGGTCCCTGGAAGCAGCCCTAAGACAGAAACAGGCCATTCCTGCGCTTACAACCTCTCGTGCATCACCACCGGCCTGGTGGGCTCTCTGGCTTCTCATTGTGCGAACACATCACATCCAAGCTCCTTCCCGGGGGCCCTGCATGTCCTGGTCTCCCTGTCACCTCATTGCCTGTTGTACCCCCACCCCCTGCCCTCTTCTTCCTTTGGTTCCAGCGGGAAGCGTGGCTTCTGCCCATCCAGCTGCCCAGCCACGGACCGCTCGCACTTCCTGCTGCTTCCTGTCCCCCCCCCCACCATTTCACCACAGCTCCGAGGTGACTGCCCTGACCGTCCCAGTGCAGACCACCACGGCTAGTTATTCTGTCACACACTTGTCACCATCTCGTTAGTTTTTTGTCCATTATAGTCTAAGTTCCACGTGGGGGAAAAGCCAGCCCTGTCTTGTCCATCCTTTACATTTTGGCAGAAGGCTCCTCACTGCCATCTTCGGCTTTAAAAGAAGCCAGGCTGTAGGTAGTGTCTTCTATGTGTACCTTAGTTTTGCTTTCTGTAAGTCACATTTTAAACTTCGGGGGAAGCCGGGATGGATCAGTGGGTTGAGTGCTCGTCTTGCAGCCCCGGGGTCCAAGGATCGAGTCCTGGCCCCGGCCCGAGCAGACCCATGTGCTGAACTGGGGCGAGCTGCCCATGCGGGAGGCCCCCAGTTTGGTTCTCACTGGGGCGAGCTTCCCATGCAGGAGGCCCCTTGACTGGTTCTTGCCCTGGGAAGCTCCACTCCCACCTGTGGAATGAAACCATGTCGAAAACTGATGACATGCAACTATGGGGACTGCTCTGGCCCGTCCTCCTTCTCTCTCTCTCTCTCTCTCAGAAGAAACAGTGAAATGACTCTTTACGCTTCAGGTCACAGACGTGGACTTCGCCGCCCTGAAGGCGGTGGTGCGGCTGGCCGACCCGTGCCCTTGTGAGTGCCTGGTGAGCACCTTCACCGCGGAGTGTGTGAGGGAGCTGGTGGGGCTGCAGGAGTACCGGCTGCCGCTGCAGGAGCTGTGGGTGGTGTTCGACGGCTCCGGAGCGCTGGACCAGACCGCCCTGGCCGTAGAGCATGTCAGGTAGGAGGCCGCTGGCTGCCACCTCGGGGCCGGGAACTCCGGGCGGGATAGGAAGTTCAGGTGTGCATTGTACCCAGACTAGAAACTCCAGCGTAAGCTGGTAGCTGCAATATTGACTCAACGGCGGGGGACTCTTAAATTAAAAAAAAAGTAAAATTTTTAAAATTTTAATTTGGAGATAATTTTGAATTTACAGAAATGTAGAAAAAAAAATTACGAAGGATTCCTATACAGCCTGTGTCTCCAGATGTTAAAAGATTGGGGGTTTTACATACTTAGAAACTGATTTAAAAGGTCTGGAAACTAAGGGTGTGGTTGACATACTTGAATTTAAGAAGAAAGGAAAGGAAGTGAAGAAGGCGGACACCGTGACCTGTGCGCTGACAAGATGGACACGGGTCACAGAAGGCACCTCCCGCCCCCGCCCCCCCCGCCCCCCCCGCCACTTCCACGACCCCCAGGGGCGGGGCTCACCTGGCGGCTGCTTTTTGGCAAATGGTGGTTTCCACGTGCACAAGTGAACCCTTTGTCTCTGAGGTGAGAAGGCAGGCCCACACCTGTTCACAGGTGTGCCTTGTTTCGTTTTTGAGGCAAATCTTGTGTAAGGTCGTTCCTGATACAGATAGTCCCTTTGGGTCTTCTGTGTATCAGGATGTACACGAAGGAACGTTTCCTTTTGCTGCGCAGAAGTGGACCGGTACTGGAAGGCTGGGCAGTACAGTGTCACGTTAACAACGTCGCTTGGTGTTTTCTACTTTATAAAGTACTTGCCAGTTTCTGTACCAGTAGAGAGCTAACCTGGTTTCGCCAAACTTAACGCTCTTCAATGAGGCGGTGTCTTGGGCCTGGCTCCTGCTAGCTCGTGGGCAATTTCTAACCGTGTTGAAGAAAGTTTTAACCCTAGATGCTCAGTATGAGGCGAAGCGTAGAAAGGCAAAGCACTGGCTTCTGTCCAGAAGCGGAAGAACTCCCTCACGTTTCTCTTTGAGGAATCGTCAGTTGAAGCATTTGGATGGTGAGGGGTGATGGGTCCGTGCAGGAAACGGAATTGGGGAGCTAACCTCTGCAAGCAGAAGTTGGTGTCTGGAATTAGTAATGGCATTTGAAGAAGAGCCATGCTGCATTCACTCCTGGGTTTTGAGGGCTCAGGTGCTGGGCAGTGCCCAGACAAGGTCAGAGTATGAGGGTTTTCATTTGTTTGTTTATTCAGTAAACGTCCAGGTGGCGGGTGCTGAGTGGAGGGGACGTTGGATTGGTTCATGAAACAGACGTGGCCACAAGCAGCATTGGTCAGTGGAAGGAAGAGCCCGATGAGATAACCACACACACAGACACGCGTGATTGGGAAGTGCAGGCACCCGGACTGCGTCAGGCTGCTGTTCACTGAGGACGTGCATTTGAACTTGGGTCTGAAGGGTGGACAAGGTGCAGGGGTGGCGGCAGGGGTGGGAGGAACAGGGTCAGGAGCTCAGATTGTCTGCGGAGCAGGAAGGCCAGCGAGGCCCAAGCAGGCAGGAGCGGGAGAGGCTTCCGAACCAACTGGGGAGGTTGGGGGTCAGAGCGCAGGGCTTTGTCACCAATGAGTTGTGTGGTCCCGGAGGGCAGTGGGAAACCACAGAAGGATCATGACGGTGAAGGTCATCAGCTCTGTGTTTTAAAAGGGTCGTCTGGCTACTGTGTGGGAAACGATGGGGGGAGACAGAGCAGGAAGAGTCGGAGGTGAGAGCGTGTGGACTAGAGGACGTGGAGGCGACACGAGGCCACCTGAGAAGGTGGCTGGCACTCGGTGTGGAGAGGGGATGGGGGTGTCCAGGCTTGCTGCTGGCTCCTGTCCCTGGAGAAGACTCACTGGAGGTGGTGCAGGTGGGCGTGAGCGTGCGTGCCCAGCGTGAGGACGCCGGCTGAGCTGAGTTGTGAAGCGTCAATGCTGGCTGACCGGGAGGAGTTTGGACTTTATTCCGAGAGCAGCAGGAGCCCTCAGAGGTTGTCCTCCAGCCGGGGCACATGCAGGCGCATTTCACAGCTGGTCTCTGGAGGGTGAAGAGACGGGCAGTCCAGTGTGCAGGCCTGAGAGATGCCTCGCTCTCTCCACCTCCTCTTCACGGCAGGGCTTCTTGACGGCTAGAGTCCCAGTCATGCTTCCACCTGACACCATCCCGGAGCTGTGTTGAAGGTCACCAGGGTCCCCCATGTTCTCGTACCCAGTCGTCACTTCTCTGATCTCATCCGGCGTGACCTCTGGTCACATTCTAGCTACTTGATGGTTCCCGGCTTCTGGGGCACCACCATGCTGTTGCTGTCACCGGCTTGCTTTCTGAGTCACCAGGCCCAGCTCACATGCTCTTCAGGGGTCAGTGCTGCACCCCGCTCCTCTCTGGTCAGCCCTTGAAGCACGTTCCAGTCACCGGGGGTTTTCCTCCTAGGAGCATTCCAGCCAGCACACGAGGACGGGATGGTCAGATTCTGCAACCAGTGACCAAGGTGCCAGGCAGTGACCATCAGTGGCTGCTACAGCCATTGCTGGAAAACTGATGCCCATTGGTCATTCTTAACCTCATCATCAATAGAAATGACCAGGTGTCACGTGCTTCCTGATTGAAGTGCCTTATACCTCCCTTGAGTGTTCTTGCCAAAAATCCCTTCTAAAGCCAATCAGGTCTCTAGATCTTAACAGTTAGTTTGCCAGACAGAAGTAAAGGAAACAAAAACATGTTAAATGACACCATGGAGATGCAAACAGTAAAATTCAGAGTATGGGAAGCCATTAAATAAATTGCAAGGAGACAAAGAGGGAGTTTTTTTTGTGGCATATTTGGAGGTCCATCCTGAAAAGTTACAAATGATATGATGGGTCTGAAATTTGCTTCTGAATAATCCAGTGTCAGGATGCTGGCAGGAAGGGAGCAGAGGAGCGAGTGGCTGGGCACCAGTGACATAAGGCTGCCTGTGATCCGGCAACTGTGGAAGCTGGATGAGGGGTGCATGGTATTCACCGTACTGTTTGCTCTTGTATATGTTGGAAATTTTCCAGGATAAAAAAAGTTGTTCAATCACGTGGGGAGCTTTAAGAAGATTGGATCCTGCATCACCCACCTAGCCCTCAAGGGATGCTGATTTGTTGGTCTGGGTTAGGGCTGGGAATCGAGTTTTACAAGGGTTCCCGGGGAGGTTAAGGTGCAGCCAGGGTGGAGAGCTGCTTCTGTTGTGTCTTTAGGGGGTAGCATCTATTTCTGTCATGCCCAGTGTGCTGCCAGTTCCCACATTTATATCTCCGACCCTGACCCTTCCCCTGAGCTTGTATACTCATCTGCACTCTTGACGCTGTCTACTTGGGCTCAGACAGCCTTCTCAGCCCGAACATGGCCGGAGCAGAACTCTGTTTCCAACTCCGAACCTGTTTTCTCTCCCAGTCTTTTCTGTCTGAACAAATGGCCTGCCTTACCATCCAGTCCCTTACAGCCAATTAATAGTTCTGATAAAAAGGAAGTCCCGATAGGACCTGTGCTGTAGCAACCTTTAGCCAATCCAGAGTAGGCCTGCGAGACTTGTGGCTGTTTAGCCCAGCAAATACCCAGCATTTTCTTTTCTTTGTTTTTAAGATTTACTTTATTGTTTGAGAGAAGGTGAGAGAGAGAGAGAGGAGGGAGGGCCCAGAGCATCATTAGTTGTGACACGGTTTCATTCCACACGGGTGGGTGTGGGGCTGTGCGGGGCAGGGACTGAACTGGGGGCCTCCTGCGTGGGGGGCAAGAACCTTGGCTACCACCCCAGAGGTTATCTACCAGTTGTGTTGCAGTTCAGCATGTGGGTTTCCATGGGCAGGGGCTGGAATTCCATCCCCAGACCTCATGGTTAGAAGGCAAGCGCTCAACCAGCTGAGCTATCCCAGCATCCCCTACCCAACATTGTCTACCCTAGTTGACAAAATTGGCTTGATTTACTCTGTAGCTCTCACCCCCCCCCCCCACACACACACACATATTTTGAGCCAGTGATTGAATTTGAACGATTTCTGTTTTAGGTTTTTCTTTAAGAACATTTGGAGGAGTTGGGATGAAGAAGAAGAAGATGAGTACGATTATTTTGTTAGATGCGTTGAACCTCGATTGAGATTGTAAGTATTAGTGACCTGTACGTGTTGGAAGACTAGCTCTCTATGGTTTAATTCCACTTGTGTACATGCCAGGGGTTCAGAGACAAACAGACCAATGTACAAGTCATACCAGCCGCTGACAGCTAGTAAGAGGAGGCTGTACAGGGAAACCCACTGTGGGTGTTCATAAACTGAGCCTTAAAGTGGAGAATAGCTACCTAAACAGCTCAGTGTTTTGTAAATCTGAATAAAACTAACTAATGTTTTAAAAAACTTAAATTCAAAGACAGTTATTTGATAAACTGTTAAATTAACTGCATGATAGGTGATTTTTTATGCTTCAATTTTTTAAAAGCTATATGGCTTTACACTAAATTCCTACAGTAAAACGTATTAGATGCTTTTGTCTAGTTCTTGTTCTTCAATATGGTTTGATGTGTAGATGAAAATGCTAAATAGTTAATGGCGCTGAATAAAAATTTCCAAAATGCCTAAACACATTCTTTTCCTAATTTATCATATTTTGGTAGGGGAAAAAAAACCCTTTCATACAAAAATACCCCAAATTATCCATTCAACCCACCAGTGGTTCTGCGCTTTAGTTAAATGTGGCATTTAGCCTTCCAGTAGATGGTGCTCTAACACCAAGTAATTTTTTCCATGAGCAGCAATTTAATAACTTCTGCTGCAGTAAAAATAAAAGTAGACGGTGCGCTCCCCCAAAAGAGAAAAATGAGTAGAAGGTAGTTTTTTCCCTGTGTGAATGATGGCTTGGTTATATACGTTAAGGCAGTAGCCCTTTATACTTTTGTGAACCCCTCTTTGATTCGGGAAGTTTCTTTTGCTTTCGGTAGTAAATAGTAAGTACAAGATACGAAAAGTCTGGCTAGTGGTTCTACCAGGTTTAGAATGATGTGTGTCTGAGTCCAGCTCTTCACAACTTGCTGTGATTTCTCTTTTTGCCTCTCCCGTTTTCCCATTGGCCTCCAGTGCAATGCCAGCATTGGAACCAGCTTGCAGGTTTTCTAGTTTTGCTATACCTGCCCTTACAGAGCAGCGTCTGGGTTGATGGACGTGCAGTGTGAGGGTAGGTGAACGCCACGTGTATCTGGCGAATTTGATCTTTACTTGGAAAACAGTGGTGTTCCGATTTCACTGCCTTCCCTGAGCGACTGACAGGAAGTGGTTTACACACACACACACACACACTCCTTGTACGTCCCTGTGGTCAGGAGAGCATGAGGGGCACTGTTGTCAGTTACGGAGAAGAGACCGGTACTTGGTAGAGAAGCTGGAATGTTCTCAGGTGCAGGCAGACTCTTTGAAAAGGTGCCGGGCTGAGGTGAGGGTAGAGCTGCCGACAGGCAAGACTTGCGGGGAGCCCCACCATAGTGTCCCGACCTGCGCTGCGGTGAGCGCTTCCCTTCTGCTCAGCACTCTCAGCCCCAAGGCCCGCAGCTCGTAGACACAGCGTCTGCTCGCTGCTTCCAGGCTGCCAGGTGTCATGTACACACACTGAGAAGAAATGAGCCGATTGGCATGGATACTGGAAATGCCAAGAAACGTATTTTAGAATTTGTGTCTTAATCTTCCTAAGTTCATAGTCCTGACCTAGCGGTCAGTTCTTGGACCCAAGTTTCTGTTTGCGAAGTGGATTTTGAGAATATCTTTAGATGAGTGTGGATTAACCAAAGCAAAGTCCTTGCATTCCAAGCCTCACTAATTCATCTACGTGAACAGCAGGAAGAAGAGATAATTCTTATTTAAGTACTGTTTGAATGTTCTCCATTATTTGATGTAAATTTGTTAAGGGTGTGTTCTGGTTTTCCCCCTCATCTTATGTGGAGCTTGAGGAAGTTTAAGGCACATCAGCTAAGGCAGCGGTTCTCAATACCTCTCCAAGGACCTCGTCTTGAGACCCATTTAACTGGTTGGGAGTGAGACCTGAGTGTCAGTCTTTTTGAAGTTCCCCAGTGAGTCGCATATGCAGCCAAGGTTGTGAAGCTCTGGCCTAAGGCACATACGAGAAAATACACGGTTAACTGAGAAATGCAGCAATTACGTTCCTACTACAGGAAATGGCAATAATATTGCATTTTATTTTCAAATCCATTAATTTTATATTCATTAACTTGATTATACAATCATAATTTTATTATTACTAAAAATGCTTTTTTGTTCTCTCTGTACACTTGAGAAGGTATATACATTAACAATAAATTTTAAGTGCCAATACGTTGTCCAACACAGGTTATTTTGTGTTAATGAATAACCACGGCTTTATTCTTTTCCTAGAATCTCAGGTTTTTGAAATGCTCTAATAATCTTTCTGAGGGAGGATTTTGCATAATTTTGTGCCATAGGACTTGAAATGTGAGGAAGGACAAGATGATTTGAATCACTTTTCATTTTCAACCCTATAAATATGGTGATCGTAAACATTGTCATGGAGCAGTTTGGGCTACTTCCCCACTCCGATTGCCCTCCTAGACCCACTTCCTAACGCTTTGAATCCACCAAAAGAGAAAATAATGTCTTGTTACATGATGATTACAGATTGTGCAACAGGAACTTCCGTGTTTTTCTACAGTACAAATGCTGGGACTAAGGAAAAAAAAATAGCATCTTCTCAACAGAAGAGAAATGAGTGACCTGTTGAAGTGGTGTTTCAAACATTCAGCGGCTCCTGCTGACGTAGGGCACTTGCTGTTCAGAGAGCGTCCCGCACCCCGAGTTCCATGCGACGAGACGCTCGCCTGGGTCTCGGGCGGAGTGGGCCACCTCCGTGAGGGGCCGGGCTGCAGAGCGGGGGCTCAGTGTGCGCTTCCCCTTCCAGGCACTACGACATTCTCGAGGACCGAGTGCCTTCAGGCCTTATTGCTGACTACCGCACTCTGTTGTCTCAGTGTGAGGACAGCTACCGGAAATTCTTAAATCTGAGGAGCAGTTTGTCCACTTGCAGCTCTGATACCGAGCAGGAAAACATCTCCATGGTGGAAGGGCTAAAACTGTATTCGGAGATGGAGCAGCTGAAACAGAAGCTGAAGCTCATTGAGAATCCCTTGTTGAGGTGCGTGTGTCTTCGTTGTCCTTAGCTGGTTGGCATCTTCTCTAACCAGCTCTCCTAACGAGGACTAATCAGTCTGTTTGGTTTCTTTAAGATACGTGTTTGGTTATCAGAAGAACGCTAATATCCAAGCAAAGGGCATCCGTCCCCGTGGCCAGAAGGTCACCCACGTGGTCTCCTCAGCCATGGTGACTGGTCTGCTGCAGTCCCTGCTCAGGGACAGGCTTTGCCAGGATGCCTGTGACGAAGAGACAGAGATTCAGGTAGGAGCAGAGTTCTAGCTTCGGGTGGCTGCCTCCCTTCTGGTTGACCCCGCGTTCTCCGGAGTTCTGCAGCATTTCCAGGAGCTTTCCAGAGCCGCTTCCGGTGAATGGGACGCGTGCTAGTCACGGGGCTCGCTTGCCCTGGGCCCGGGGTGGTAGTGGCCCAGGACGCGGTGACAGAGCGAGACCTGAGGGCGCCCGGAGTCGTTCAGGCTGCTCTTGGGGTGCACGTCTGCTGTATGTTGTTGTTTTCTAGTTCCACAGTGACCCGCTGTCTGCTGTAAATGCCTGCTATGAAGGCGACACGGTTATTGTTTGTCCTGGCCGTTACGTGGTTCATGGCACGTTCTCCATTGCTGACTCCATTGAGTTGGAAGGTGAGTGTGGGAGGTCACAGAACCAACCTAGTCTCGTGCCTGATGCGCTTAAGCAAACAGCAGACCACCCCCCATTTGACTAAACATGAAGGGTCGTTGCAGCTCCCCGGGGGCTGACGCGGTGCTCGGGCAGCCTGAGGTGCCGTTCCCCGTTTATGTGCTGGGAAGACCATCAGGAGGAAGCGCACTTCCAGTGTGTCGGGGGTTTGTGGAAAGGAAAGCTCGTTTTTAGAATTAAAAAAATATTCCCAGCAGAATAGTTTTAAAGGTTAGTATTTGTTGCTTACTCTTATTTCAAATGCTGTAGATACACTGGTGCATGGTTTTCTTGTTTGAAATTTGGCTTACATTTGTGCGAGGTACAGGACCAACTTGAAATTGGACCAAAATCTTATCTTAATTTTTTAAAAGCCTGCTGAATGTCACAAATTCCACACTTAGAATCTTGACCAAAGTGTTCTCTTGAGAACATTCAATCTTCTTGTGCATTGAGAGTGATTCCTAAATTTAGGTTACTTTACAATCAATCGTTCATCTTGGTCCTGTATATTTCCATAATGTGTCAAATTTAGATGCACCTGTTCAACTATTTACCAAAAGAGCTTCAAGTTAGCAATAAAGCTTGTAATGCAAAAAATCATACATCATTTTGGGACTTGTGCAGCTGTTCACAAATTGCTTAAACTATGTTCTTTATCTTTATCTTGTCAAAACTTCTTAATGGAAGCAAGGCTGGGAGTTTAATTTCCTGCTGTTCACCAGCACATCACCTCACCCCCTTTTTTGTTTTATGCGTGTAATTTTTCTTTCTCCTCCCCAGCATTTGATATATAACAGAGGTGTGTGTATAAATAACACATGTGCAGAATAAATCAGTGCCGTAGAAACACTTTAGTGTGGGCATAGTGAAGATAGCATTGATATTATAGATTGTGTGGTGGGTAGGAGTTCTTCCCCGGTTGGTGAGGAAATGGTAATGTAATTGCCAAAGTGCCATAAAGCATATAGGATTCTGATAGTTAAATGTAAAAATGGCTCAATTTACTAATTCACCGAGACCCTGGGGAACCAGGCGTATCTAGTGGATAACGGAGCGCTGCTTGTTCATGAGTGAGCTGAAAGTGTAACGCGTAGCTGATGGGTCTAGAGCGCGCCTTTATACCGAGAAGTATATGCGGAGTGCCTACGGTGTGCAGGGTGCTAACAGTCCATGTCGTGTGGTTTTCCCTTCTTGTTTAGACCTTCCATTCACTTAAGTGGTGGCTTTGTATTTTAAACTGCTAAGAATACGTAACTTGTTTATGTAATCATCTCAGTTTTTTCTTCATATGGCCCCTCGTTTTATATTTTTTATTTTTCTGATGATAAAAAACTGCCTTTTGTAGAGAATGCACAAAGTGTAGGCAGACACATAAAAAGTCAGAAAGAAGGTGCTCAGAATCTTGTCACCCCACGTCACCACTGGTGTCACTGGCGTGGAGGTGCCCTCCTGTGTCTCCAGAGCCCCTGGAGGCTTGTCTGTGTCCTGCAAGTGGGGGTCAACCCAGGGCTTTGGCCATGCAGTGTACTTAATTAACTGTTTCATAACCCAAAGAATCCTCTTATGCAGAGCTGTTTCTTTCAGCTTTCTCGGTGTGGTTCTGTTTTATGATGACAGGCAAGTCCTCTGGTTTTCGGATATGCTGGTTGTTTGAAAGCACATGCAGAGGTGCGGCCCACATCATTGGTTTAAGATTTGTAGGGACCCAATGTTTTTCTATTAGTTAACAAAAGTAGATCTGTTTTTCCAACAGCTAAAACTGTTTTAATTCAGTCTGTCAGATTTTAAGTCTATCAGTTTAGGAGAGTATTAAAATTAGGTAACCTTGAATAATACTTAAGCATTTTCAAACCTAATTTATGTTAGAATAATAGAATCTTAGGGTTGGAAAAAGAACAACTCTATAAGTGTTAAATGCTATAAAGCCCTTTAACCCAGCTTCGAGTACCTGGGATTACCCATATTTTTATACAGATTTGTAAGTGATTTTAGTGCTGAGCTGGTCTGGGGTAGTTGTTGGGTAGTAGTTTTCCTGGTACAGGGAAAATGGAGGACAAGTTATTGTTAGAAGCTGTCTACCTGGTTTAAATGCAAGAAAGTATGTAGGGAGATAATTAGATTTTATTTAAGTGCAACTGGGTTGAGTGGTCTCAAATGTCCTTTGGAGTCATTTGAAATAGAGAAACCTCTCGTAGTGGCGTTGTGTGGCGACAGCCCCCACCCCACCGGTCTTAGTGTCCTTGCTCTCGCCCTTAGGCTATGGCCTGCCAGATGACATCGTGATAGAAAAGAGGGGCAAAGGAGACACTTTCGTGGATTGCACAGGCGCGGATATTAAAATCTCAAGCATAAAATTTGTTCAGCATGATGCTGTAGAAGGAATCTTAAGTAAGTTTCTGGGTACTTCATGTTATTATTGTTCCAGTCTCTGGAGGAAAACTTTACTTTCCCTGGAAGATACAATTTAATAAAATGCCCCTCTCCGGCATGCGGAAGGCTGATCAGTTAGTGGGGTACGTAGCATGATGTCGTAGGAAGCTTATTCCAAAATGAAAAATAGTTCCGCCAATTCTTGAAAATCAGCTACTTTAAGATTGGCTCCTGCGTGATCGTTTTTTTCTTTTAAAGCAACATTGCGATCTGTGTTCCTTGTTTCCCTTTAGTCCTAGATGCGAACTAGCTGTGTTCCTGCTGCGTTCCCCTTCCTGGTTGGGCCTCCTTTCCTTCTGCCCTCCAACATGCTCAGGAAAGCTACTTTCTAACATTTTATTTTTTGTAATAAAAAGTGCTTTTTAACTTGATCTTGCATTTCTGAGGTGAAGTCATTCTTTAAGAGAGCTGCTTTTAGATTTTAGAAAATAACTCAAAAGAGTCATTGTTTTATATATTAGAAATTTGCAATTCCAGTAACAAGGTTTCAGTGGTAGCTATGGAGAGATACTTAGACTATCCAGTGTCAGCTCTGGGCCATGTCTCACACTGGGAAGGACACATGTGACCGCATGTTTTCACCGTAGTCATTCACCGTGGCAAGACGACGCTGGAAAGCTGTGTGCTCCAGTGTGAAACTACTGGCGTCACCGTGCGAACGTCAGCAGAATTTGTAATGAAGACCTCGGATTTATATGGTGCCAAGGTATGACGATCTCTTAGCCTTTTAGTGGGGGCTTTAGGCTGAAGTTCTAAATAAGTAAATAGAGTGTGGCACCAAGAAATAAATGTTCTCTTTTGTCAAAGTTTCAGACACGCATAGTGTCAGCCACACTCAGTTGTATAAGGCTCTTCTTACTTAGCGTTTTCAAAACAGAGATTAGAAAGAAAAATAATAAATCTTGTAGTTTCTCCATGATGACTTTAAGAGACATTTAGACAGGTAAAATTGTAACTTTGTAAGTGATTTTGTAGCAATTGAAGCTCCGTTGCTTTTTTAAAATTTAGACTTCTTATTTTGAGGTAGTTGTAGATTCACATGCTATTGTAAGAAATAATACAGAGGTAGCTTGTAGGTACACCCTTTATTATTACAGTTTCCCTCCTGATTGTAACATCTTGCAAAACCACCAGGATTTCACCACCAGGATAACACTGTTCAGTCAAGTCGAATCTCTCTATCCCTACAAAGGTCCCTGGCGATGTCCTTTTATCTGCTTGCCTCTCCTCCTTCATCACTAGCAAACCCTAATCTGTCCTGCATTGCTATCATTGCATCCATTTCAGGAATGTGATGTAGTGGAATTATGCAGTGTGTCACCTTTGGGGTTGGCTTTTGTCACTCAGCGCTTCATCCAGTTTTTCCTTTTCATTGCTGAGTAATCTTCCAATGAATGGTTGTTCCCGTTTAACTGTTCACCCATTGAAGGACATCTGCATTGTTTCCAGGCTTGGACTGTTGGAAACAAAGCTGCTGTAAACATTTGTGCACAGGTTTTTGTGTGCACATCGGCTTCACTTATCTGGAGTAAATGGCCAGGAGTGCAGTTGTGAGCCATGTGGTACTTGTGTGTTTACTTTTTTAAAGCAGTCACACGACTGGCTTCCAGAGTAGTTGCACCATTTTACATTCCCACCAGCACACTCACACAGAGTCCAGCTTCTCTGTCCTCACCAGCATTTGGTATTTTCATGAGTTTTTACTTTTAGTCTTTCTGATAGGTGTGGTTTTAATTTGCATTTCCCTAATGGTTGGTTATGGCACACATTTTTTTTGTCTGCGTAATTGCCAGCCTCACCTCCTCTACAGTGAAGATGTGTATTAATGACTTTTGCCCATTTTCTAATTAGATTGTTTGTTTTTTGCTATAGACTTTTCAGAATTCTGTATATATTTTAGACACTATTAGTCCTTCAGTGGATACATGGTTTACAGATACTTTATGCTGATCTATAATGGGTCTTCTCATCTTCTTCACTCAGGCTTTTATGGAGCCAAGTTTTAAATTTTGAGGAAGGTTGTTTATTAATTTTTCCTTTTATAGGTTGTGCTTTTAGTGGTGACAACTTGTTGCCTGGCCCTAGAGCTCAAAGACGTTCTCCCTATTTTTTTCCCTAAAAAATTTACAGTTTACATTAATTTTTGAGTGAATTTCAGCATAAAATGTGAGTTTTGGGGTTGTTTTTTTTTAATTGTTTTTGAAAGAGAGAGACAGAGACAGAGAGAAGGGGGAGGGCCCAGAACAGTCTCCATAGTTGCACATCATTGGTTTTTCCACATAGTTTCATTCCACAGGTGGGTGCGGGGCTGCACGGGGCAGGAACTGGGCCGGGGTCTCACCCCGGTGAGAACTGAACTGGGGGCACTCCCCAGCTCAGCATATGGGTCCACACGGGCTGGGACCAGGATTTGATCCTCAGTCCCCGGGGCTGCAAATTGAGCGCTTAACCCGCTGAGCCATCCCGGCTTCCCTAAAATGTGAGTTTTAAGTTAAGGTTCATTCACATCCAATTGTAACTGCAGTGTTTCTTGAAAAGGTTCTTCTTTCTGCAATGAATTGGCTTTGCACCTTGTTGAAAACCATTCAGGTCTATTTGTGGGTGTTTCTGGATCCTCTGTTCCAGTCCTGTGACCCGTGTCCCTGTCTCTTCACAGTGCCTGCTGCTGTGCAGTACGTCTTGAGATCTGGTAGAGTCATGCCTCCCACTTTATTCATCTTTTTCAGAATTGTTCCAGCTGTTCTAGTTCCTTTGCCTTTCAATATAAATTTGAGAAAAATCTTATCTGTATCTACAAAATAATCCTGCTGAGATTTTGATAGGAATTCCACTAAACCTGTTTATCAGTTGCGGGGGAATGGACGTCATTTTTTGTGTTGAGTCGTCCAGGCTTATGAACACGGTTCCCTCCATGTATTTTGCTCTTTGATTTCTTCCATCAACATTGTGTACTTTTCAGCATACAGGTTTTGTGTTTTGCCAATTTCTACCTAAATATTTTATTTTTTTGGAGTGATTGTGTATTGTATTTTTAATTTTGATTTTTGTGTATTTATTGCTAGTATCTAGGGACATAGTTGGTTTTTGTATGTTTGTCTTATATCCTGTGACCTTGCTGAGCCTTCATATTCTAGGAGCGTTTTTGTAGATTCCCTGGGATTTTCTATGTACACAATCATGTCATCTGCTAATAGGGACAGTTTTATTTCTTCCTTTCTGATCCCTTTGCCTTGTTTCCTTTTCTTGCCTCTGGCACAGACTAGAATTTCCTAGCATGACGCTGAATAAGAGCAGTGCGAGTGGGCATCTGCCTTGTTCTTTGGATGAGAGGGTGGCTTCAGGATTGTGCCAGTAGATGTGAGGTGAGCTGTAGGTTTCCTGGACATAGTCTCTATCAAGCTGAGGAAGTTGTCCTCTGTTTCTGTTTTCTGAAAATCTTTATAGTGAATGAGTGTTGACTTATTTCAAATGTATTTTCTGCCTCATTTGATATGATCACATGGCATTTGTTTATTGACTGAGTGACAGAATCACAGAACTGATTTGTCCAGAAAGTGGAGCAGTAATCAAGTGTTGATATTCTTAGCCAGTGTTTTGTGTGTGTGTGTGTGTGTGCGTGTGCATGTGCGCGCGCGTGCGTGTGTATGCTTTCTGAAAGGGACAAATGATAGCTTACTGGAAACGGAGCAAATGGCAGTGTGCATTAGATACCTAATGAAACTTTCCATAAAATACTTTGTATTTGCATTTTCCATTTGGACCGTGTTAAGGTCTAAGAAGTGATTGTAAGTAAACCTTCTCTTATAGTCCTGCCTTTTAAAGTCCTTAACCTTCTGCTGTCACTTACAGGGTGCTGGTATAGAGATCTATCCTGGGAGTAAGTGCTCCCTGAGTGACAATGGGATCCACCACTGCAAGGAAGGGATCCTCATCAAGGTGAGTGGCCACTGTACCACCCCTCTTTCCAAAGGTCAGGGCTGGCACACCTGGAAAATGATGACATTTCATTAGATTGTCCTGTTGGGTTCCATTGTTTTCTGGTTTTCAGATGCATAAACACTGCATGCGTTTTAATCATACAAATGGTGACTGGAAGCTCCGAGAGAATGCTTTGTTGTCCGTAGCTCTGCTGGAATGACAGCAGTGCTGTGTCACTCACACTGCTGCCACACACCAGCAGCATGGCTTCCACTTTATTTTCAGAGTAGCCTGAAAAAAAGGGAGAGTTTTAAAGCATGCAGCGTTGAACGTGACAGTTACTTAAAACATTTCTTTTCAATGACACAGGACTTCTTAGATGAGCATTATGACATTCCCAAAATATCCATGCTGAATAATATCATACATAATAATGAAGGCTATGGCGTTGTCTTGGTGAAACCTACAATCTTCTCTGATCTACAAGAAAATGCCCAAGATGGAACTGAAGGTATGCTATCTTTAGCAGTTCTTAATAAAAACTGACCTCGTTTACTTTATTTCAGCATTATGTGCTCATTAAGGCTCTGAGTCTTCCCCTCCCCTCTTGACAAGGTAACAGGCACATTCCTGGGCCTAGGGACACAGCCGCTTCGGGACAGCTGACATCACAGAATCTCAGGGTGAAAGGGACTTTCTTTCAAGGTCAGCGAATTCAGCTGCTCCTTCCACACCTTGACGTGTGGTTTCTGAGGTCCTGCAGCTCCCTTCTTACTGTGCTTGGCTGTGTGCGGACGCACAGAGTGAGGATGGAGGTGTGGTGGCTACGCTGCCTCCCTCTGGTGTCTGTTCAGGACCGGGGCGGGGACCTGCATGGGCCGGTGGAGGGTGCCTGGAGCTTGCCTCTGTTTTCTGTGGGTAGAAGTAAATGCCTCCCTGGCACTGTCTCTCTTGGCAGCAGAGCTGAGCTGCCTCAGTGGGACATGCCTGAATTTCGAGCCCTGACCCAGATCACTGAAATCTCGGGCAGAGAGCAGGCTGCGGCCTCAGTGTGGGTGAGGGGCCTGGCAGGGTCTGCCCAGGCTACCCCTGCGAGTCCCTTTTCTCCTGGCAGCTCTCCAGCTCAGAAGCTCTGGGGGCTGGGGGGCTCCCTGCTTAGGGCCTCACGGGGGCAATGTTGAGGTCTCAGCTGGGCAGGGCTCTTATTTGGAAGTTCTCGGGGGAGGATCTTCCGAGCTCATCCATGGTGTGGGCAGGATCCATTTTCTTGAGGGTGTAGGACTGAAGTTGTGTTTGCACGCTGGCTGTTGCCTGCAGATCCCACTCAGGACCTTGCCTGCCCCCTGACCCTCCTTCTCAGCAGCAGAGGGCCGCCCTCAAAGTAGATCTTCCTTTCGCTTTCAATCTCTTCATGCTCTCTCTCTCTCTCTCTTTTTTAATTGAGCCAGAAAAAACCCTGCTTTTAAGGGACTCATGATTGTGTTATGCACACCTGAATTATCTCGTAAGGCTAGCTGGTTAGTGATGTTAACTACATCTGGGGAAGTTTTTGCCATTTAACAGCTACGAACGTGCCACCAGGAGGCAGACCTCATGTGAGCCTTCTAGAATCCTGCCTCTCGCACGCTCGCTTGCAGTTAGCTGCAGGAGGGCATCTTAGGAACAGTGCTACCATCTACTCTTCTCTGCATCTAGCTCCTAGCATCGTGCTCAGCAGATGGTAAATGGTCTGTTGAGTGAGTGAGATTCTCAGGTAAAAAGAGGAGAGAATTCAAAACTGGTAAAGCTGTATGAGGTCAGGAAGCCTTGGTATGAAGTCAGACAGCTGTCCCTATGGCACTTAGGGCACAGTTTGTCAGATGCAGTGAGGTGACATGGGAATCCTTGGCCGGAAAACCTGGAAAGCTCTCATAGACGGTGCAAATGTATGTCTCAGTTGATACATTTAACTTTGTTTCTCCAGAAAATAAAGCTCCTAAAATTCAGACCAGTGGAGAGGCAGATGCCGCTGGACGAGTGGACCTGGACGAGCTGATTGAGTGTGCGGCTGGTAAGCGGGCGCCCTGTGCAAGGCCCGGCCTTCCCGAGCAAGGCGAAGGCAACTGCGAAATCGTCAATGAACTCGTGGCTGCCTCCACCCAGAAGGGCCAGCTCAAGAAGAAAAGGTTGAGTGAGCTGGGCATCACGCAAGCCGACGACAACTTAATGTCCCAGGAGATGTTCGTTTCAATTGTGGGGAACCAGTTCAAGTGGAACGGGAAGGGGAGTTTTGGCACCTTTCTGTTCTGAGCTCTGTGATGTAAGGAGAGCAAAGTAGGTCGCTCGAGCTGCCCTGAGGATCACTGCTGCTTCCCTGCTCCGCTTCCTGTCTGCACTTGGCATTTAATGGATTGGATTGGAGTGACACCCGCAGGGGCGCATAGAACACTCCCTCCCTATAGAACGGCGATAGCAGTGTATGCAGTGGAAAAGACGTGGCGATTTCTTACCCAGAAAGTCTTGCTTGTTTAAGCACATAGCTCTTGCATATTAAGCCTAATAGTAAATTTCTAGTAAACACACGCCAGCACTTCACAGAGGAGGATGGAGGTCCGGATGAGGGCGACCGGTCCCTGTCAGATGGGCATTGTTCCTAGAGGTGTCTTTCTACCCCCATTACAGAGAATCCGGTCCCCACACTGTATTTGCATAATACTTGTCTTAAAATAAAAGCTTTTCTGATTGGGACATTACCTGCCTAATCAGACTTCTTATTGAGAATCTGAGTGGGATGCATTTTTATGTTGAACTCTAATCATCAGAACAGTACTAGGGGGCACAGCTGGTTTGAGACAGAAATGAAATGTCACTCAGCCAGTGCACACAGGACATGTTCCCGGTGGCTGATGGGGATGGTTGACAAGAAGGGCTTTGCCCCCATAACCGTATTCTGATCAGAGGTCTTATCTTACAGTCAAAATGATAACCTATGTAAACGATATCAGCTCTGTATTCTTGATGTCATATGTAAAACAGCTTTAAAAGATATTTATATGAAAAGAAAATATATGTGACATTACTATGCCTGCTGATTAAAATTATAGTGATGAAGTAACAAATAGAATCTTGTTATATTTTTCCAAATGCCCTGTGGGCCATAGTGCCAGTGTGGCCTGCATGGTCCTTTGGGTCCAGGCAGCGAGTACTTTGATGACTTCTCAGTGTTTCGGAAAGAGCGTTAAATTTTTTCCTCAGTGTAGTTGTTTGTTTTTTATATTTGAATAAATTACAACTTTTACTTTTCAGATGCTACTAAGTGTGAAAGGACTTGTGCTAGTCTTTTTTTCTTTGACCATTGCAAGGCATTTTTCTTGTACTCATTTTAAATCCTGTTGCGAAAGTAGTGCTAATTCATTCTGCATCAACTTGAGCCAAATACTAACTTAAAACCATTTATTCAACTTAAAAATATCAAATTGGCTTTCCAGTTGAATTTCCACTTTATCTGGGAGTGTAGATTTTTATGTTCTCTTACAACGTGTTGGCGTGTCAAGAGAACAAGCACCAGCCGAATGAATGAAAATACATAAGAAACCGAGGGAGGTGATTCTAAACAGTCTCAAATAAAGTTTGATTTTGTTACTGATTTATAGGAGTTTTATATAGTGTGGCTTTTAATTCTTTATTAAAAGTGGATATAAAAAATTTTTGTACATTATAAATATATACACTTATAAATACAAGTATGCACATATACACAATATTCTCTTGGGCTGTCTGAACTTTGTTTATGGTTTTTTTTGTTTGTTTTAGTTTTATTTGTAGTCAGATCTGCTCTTCTGGGTCTTCTGACTTTTTTACATGGGGCTTGCCTATGGCCAGATTATAACAGTAGTTTATATTATCCAGTGCTTCTATACTCCTGTCTAAATGCACATTTCTAATCCATCTGTCATTTGGTTTGTGTGTCTGATAGAGAACTCAGTTTCTCTAAATGCTGAGCAAGTTCTCTCCCTACTAATTGTTGACTCGTTCATTCTTTGCCCACAGACTTGGAATCATACTGAATTCCCATGTTTGCTGAATGTTGACCCTCTGGCTTAATCTCTATCGAAATATGTGTATTCTGTTACAAGGGTCGAAATCACTAGCCCTCAAGTCAGGTTGGACTAGAAGGACTGTTTTCCAGCCGTCCTGAGCCAGCTTTTCTGACATAATGTAAAATCATCAGTCTATACTTTACGTATACAATTCTCTGAGTCTTAGGAAATACCTAGTTGTGTAGCCACCACCACAGTCAGGATATTGAATGTTTCCATCGTCTGAAAGTTCCCTTCGTTTCATTTGTAGTCACTTCCTTCCCCTTGGACCCTGGCAGCCATTGACCTGCTTTCTGTCACCAGTTTTGCCTTCTCTAGAACGACATGTGAAAAGAACAACTCAGCGTATTAGCTTACGCTTAGGATAATGCTATTAAAACGCATCTATGTTGTTTCTCGTCAGTAGTTGGCTCCTTTTTATGGCTGAATCGTTTCCCATTTGTGTGGCTGGAGCCTTTGTGCATCCATCAGTTGATGGGCCACGTGGGCTGTACGTAGGATTTGGTTCGTGGGGAGAGAGTTGCTAAGAATATTTGGGTAAAAGTCTGTCTGAACATATATTTTCATTTCTGTGGGGATACGTAGCTCTGAGTAAGTGCACGTTTTATTTTATTAGAAAGGTCTCAACTGTTTCCCAAAGTGGCTGTTCCATTTTGCTTTTCTTGCCTTCGATGTGTGAGAGTTCTCGTTGCTCTGCGTTTTTGTCAGCACCTGATATTGTCAGTCTTGTAAGTTTTGAGTAACCTCGGCGTGCGGGGATAGCTCGCGGTTTTCCTTCACATTTCCCTTGTAACTGAGGGTTAGCATCTTTCCTTGTACTTATTTGCCGCTTCTGTCTTTGGTGCATTGTCTGTTCAAATCGTTTGCCCATTACGAGTTTTTCCTTCAAATGTTACTGAGTATTTTTCTCTTTTCTCTTCTCTCTCTCACTCTCACTCACTCTCTCTGTCTCTCTGTCTCTCTTTCTCTTTAATTCTGGATACTAGTTTTTAATCAAACATGTTTTGCAGATATTTTCCTTTTGTCTGTGGCATGGGCTTTCGTTTTCTTTTGTGGTTTGTGATTTTTCTGTCTTACATAAGGAATCTTTTTCCTCTGTTCCTGGCTTCTTTTGGATTGACGGTTTAAAAAAATTGTCACGTGGCTTCCGTGGTTTCTGACAGGTAGACTGCTGCCCTGCATCGTTTTCTCCAGGCTGCTTTTAAGATTCTGTCCCTGGTTGTCAGCTATTTCGTTCTGCTGTGTTTTTTGTGTGGCTGTCTTGATGTTTGTTCTGTGTGGATCTTTTACTTCTTGTGTGAGTTAATTTGTTCAAGTGCTTTCCTCTTCCCGATCATCTTCCTACCTGCATGTGACTGGTTCCATTTTATCCGGTTTTGTTTCATTTTGGATGGTTTCTATTGCTGTGTCTTCAAGGTTGCAAATCGTCTGCACTTCTTAAACTGCTGTGGATCTCAAGCGGTGAATTTTTCATTGCAGATATATTTTTTATTCCAAGATGGTTATGGGGGGGAGGAGGCTCTTTTTTAATATCATTCATTTCCTCTTACTTTTGTGAGCACAGAGCCTATTCATAAAAGCTGTTTTGGTACCTTTAGCTGTAGCATCCCTGTGGCTTCTGGTTCTTTTTAATTTTTCTCTTGGTTGTGGGTCATAGGCTCCTATTTCTTTGCCACCTGCTTACATCTGATTGGATGCTGGGTGTTGTGGCTTTTGTGTTGTCCTCTGGAGTAGCATTCACTTTGTCTGGAATGCGGTTGTCTGCATCCTCTCTGTGTTTGCTCTTAAGCTTTGTCTGGGCAGCTCCAGAGCAGGTTGTAGTTGGGGCTAAGTTACCCCTCCACCCCTGCTTCTTTTCAGATTCTATCTGGTGGCCCAGGTAGCAGAGGTCTTGGCCCTGCTTGTTGTTGGTGGCCCTCTCCCTGGCTTGGGTTGTTTTTGTCACACACAGCAGCTTGCTACTCAGCCACTGTTCAGGGAGACCCCCTGCAGGTTCTGGGGCTCAGCAGCCCCTTCCTCCCCCCCTCCAGCACTCGGGCGCCTTGTCTAAGTTCTGATTTTGGCTTCCTTACCTTCGTGAGTCACCTTTGTGAGCTTGTGTGTACGGTTGTGGTATGTGAGCTCGTGGTGTGCGCGCTTGTGTGTGTGCTCGCGTGTGCACCTGTGGTGTGCGCGCTTGTGTGTGAGCTCGTGTGTGCACCTGTGGTGTGCGTGCTTGTGGTGTGTGTGCTCGTGTGTGCACCTGTGGTGTGCGCGCTTGTGGTGTGTGTGCTCGTGTGTGCACCTGTGGTGTGCGTGCTTGTGTGTGTGCTCGTGTGTGCACCTGTGGTGTGTGCGCTTGTGGTGTGTGTGCTTGTGTGTGTGCTCGTGGTGTGTGCTCTCTGGAGTTCAGGCCAGTGAGCTGGTAGTTCTCTCACTGAAATGTTGGAAAGAATCTTGGTGTGTAGCTCTTTAAAGGCCATTTTGAATAAAATCGAACCAATTTAGCAAGCAATTAAAAACTAATTAGAATCTGTGCATTATTTCCAAGGGAAGCATAATGCTGCAGGTAGCTGTGAATGCTCTTGCAAAATCAAGTCTAATTTATCGTTGGCCCTTGAGCTAGAGGCAGCTCTCCAGGTGGCGGCTGGGGAGATGCTCCATCAAGGCTTCCAGGAGCTCCAGAACTTTCCGAGGGCACGAGGCATACTGGCTTTGATTTGATGTGGCTTCCGGTGCATTAATAAAGCTCGCACCCGCATCCTCTCTTCAGTGCTTACGAGGAGGCAGATGGGCTGCGAGGAAGATGAACAGACAGTTTAACACATTCCAAAGTAATATTAGCTTTACAGCACTAGAAATCTACTTCATTCCCTGTCATTGCTTCTAAAATGCATTTCAGATCTGTTGTTGGTAAAATGCTCAGGCATTGGAGAAGTATTTTTGACTTGGTGTTTCTCACATTTGCTGGTGAGACAAATCCTCTCCAGGCGCCCGAGGAAATGAAGAATGGGCTTTGTGGCATAGTGTTGATACTAGGTTAGGGTTTATCACTCCCTGGGGTCTTTCGATCTCTCGGGGCCCAGGAAGGCTACAGATTTCATACTCCTGGTTTCTAGAGAGTCACATGGTCTTGGCTGCAGAGTTTTCCTCCAAATCCAATTCTCTGTTCTTTTAAATAACCATTTTGTTAAGCCAAGTCTCCATAATTCCGTATTACATAGATGTTGTCCCGTAATTTGAAAAGCGGAATCAACGGCTGTAATTCTTATTTTAATCACTGTAAAACTCAGGGCCAGACTAATTGACGATTCAGCAATCGACAGGGGAGGGCTCCGCTCCGCTCGGTGGGATGTCACGGCTGATCTGATGGCAGTGCTGCCGTGGGGGAGGGGAGGAAGTCCGAAATCTTCAGGAGGGACCGCTGATGCGAGCTGGTGATGTTAGATGAGCGCCTCCATTATGCAATCAACTGCCTAATGTCATAGGGGGAGGTCTGCGAATATTAAAGCAAATATTGACAGTAGTGAAGCTAAATTGTTTTCCCCGAGACAGAGATGTTGGCCTACAGGTACTTTTTTGCAGCATGTGTTAGAAAGAGATTGGGTCTCTTTGCACACTGGATTTGTGACGATACTAAGGTCCTGGGAAATGGCAGGAGTCTAAGAAGCTCTCAGAAGGAGACCCTGCAAGTGTGCGGATAGCTCATTTCGTGCAGCGCTTTTGCCTCCAGAGAGCCTGATGGTGTCCCCAGAACGTGAGGTGGAATTACGTGCGGTCCCTCGCGGGGTCTGACGAATGCACGTGCGTCTGAGGCTCCCATTACTGCCCGGCTGTTTGTAGAGACCAGGCGTGTAGGGGCATTACAAAGCCCTTAGGATCCTTTGCCACGGCAGCGGGGGAGAATGTCACAGGCTGGGGCATTCGTGTTTCTTGGGCTTGGCTACACATCAGAATTACTTGATGAGCTTAAAAAAAAAGGGAAGCCGGGATGGCTCAGTGGGTTAAGCACTCGCTGGGCAGCCCTGGGGTCTGAGGATCGAATCCTGGCCCCGGCCCGTGTGGACCCATGTGCTGAACTGGGGAGTGCTTCCCATGCGGGAGGCCCCCGACTCGGTTCCTGCCCTGTGTAGCCCCGTGCCCACCTGGGGAGTAAAACTATACCGAAGACTATTGATGTGCAACTATGGAGACTGCTCTGGGTCCTCCCCCTTCTCTTTGTTTCTGTGTCTGTGTCAAAAACAACAACAACAATAAAAATAAATCTTAAAAAAAGACCTGTGTTTAGCACCCCCTCACCCACACCCCTCCAGATCCTGAAGTAAGAGGTTTAGGGAGTCAGTTCAGGCAAAGTGAATTTTTGAGAAGATCTCAGGAGATTCTGGCGTGCTTAACACGCTAAGCGCCCAGGCTGCTTTGTCTTGCTCACCGCTGGGCCCGTCACATCAGATGTCACCGAAATGCTGGCGACCAGAGATCTGTTTAGGTTGCGATAAGGCTGACTGTTTATATAGAGAATATATTTACTGTGTGAATATTGATTATTTACCACAATTTGTAAAATGTATTATTTTAGAAATGCTTTATATTCAGTCAGTTGTCTGCTATTCTTGTTCTAGTGCAGAAAAAGATTTTTCTTTACCCACGAACGTGAAAATGTCAGTAGAAGAGGGGCATGAAAGTGATTCTAGTGAAATTACTTTTCCTAAAAAATGGGGTAGAGTCGTTATTTTTTCATCATCAGATGAAGAGGATGAGAATATTGAAGAATGGGTGAAGAATATTGAACATTGAATAATTAATTTTTTTTTACTATTTTTTTATTATTTTAAATTTTTGTATTTGTGATATCATCTTGAAATTGTTTAAAACTTATTAATAGAATATCATTTTTTAAATTTTATATCATCAGTTAACATACCATACCGCGGCCTGCACGAAAAGGATCCTGTCGGTCACCGGTGACTGACGCGGCCCGAACGGAAAGTTCGGTGTCAGTCACGGGTGACTGACAGGGCGCTTAGCGTGTTGAGGGTCGATGTGCGGGGGGAAGCGTACCTTTTCCTGCTGTTTTTGTGCTCTGAGCAATGACGGCGCCTGATTAACATTCCAGCCTAGAACGTGCTGCTGACCTTGGGTGTCTCCCAGCCGCTGGCCGTGTGCACGGCAAGTTCGCAACTCCAAATATGTTGGGAGTTGTGTGAAAATGCCTTTTTCCCCGACCTCTGCCACCAACCCCCCAGGTGACCTGGAGCACGTGACTAGTTTCCTCATTGGAAAAATGGGAAAATACAGGTCTGCTGATGACACGCTTTGAGTTAACTGCAGGAGGTTCCTTGGTGAGTGACTGAGGCTCTTAGCTCAGTGTTTCTACAGTAATGTCCAAGGCTCCCCCCACTGTCTTCTCTGGGGAACACTCTGCCCAGGCCTTCCGCTGGGCATGGTGAGACCTAGTCCCACCTTCAGTGGCGGGCACCACCTGGCGTCCCCTCTGCACTACGGCACACTGTCAGTGACCAAGGGCCCAGACTAGGTGAAAGCACGCTGTAGTCTGGGTGGCAGGCTGACTCCCCATGCCAGCTCTCCCGGGTTCTGCACTGGAAGTCCTGGGTCCCGGGCAGAGCTGGTCACCCTCCAGAGGTGCAGGCGTGGCAGTGACCGGAGTGGGTCTTGGAGGGGCATTTTAGGTGCAGTCAGACTAGTGATGGCCTCTCTATGAAGTCTCAACACACACCCTCACTGAGACCCTCCAGTTTCACCCCCAGCTATAGACCCACAGAAGTGAGTTCATAGCAGCACCGTTCCTACGAGCCCGGAACGGCAGAACCGCACGTCTGCCAACAGACGCATGTGTGACTGTGGGGTGTTCACAGACCCGACTGTCAGAACACGGAGTTTCTCAGCTCCAGCGTGGGGTGCAAGAACCTGGCATGTGTAAACATTGGGTTCTATGTGCAGAGGAGGGGGTCACGCCCATCTCTGGGGGGTCATTTGGAAGGAGTCTGAGGGGGCGGGCAGGCTCAAGCAGGGGTGTCCAACCTTCTGGCTTCCCTGGGCCACTGACAGTAGCTGATGAGCTCAAACAAACAAAACAAAACACGCACACACACACATCTCATAATATTTTAAGGAAGTTTACGAATTGGTGTTGGGCCGCAGGCAAACCCGTCCTGGGCCGCGTGCGGCCGGCCCCTGGGGCTGTGGGTTGGACCAGCTTGCTAAGGCCTCTCTCTCTGCACAGAAACAGGCCTCTCGTGTGGATGGGGGTATTTTCTGTGCCCTGAGAGGAGGAACAGGAGCTGGATCAGAACTTCATCTGATCCTCCTAGCATTCTTGTATCTTGATGTTTACAGGTATTCTTTGTAGCAAACACACACACACACAACAAAAAACAAAAACAAAAAGAGATCCTTTCTTTAACTCAAATGTTTCCGAGAGTTAGGCCGTGAAGATAGTCCAGGCTCTGAAAGGTCCCACAGACACGTGCTTTGGAAACTCCCAGCGGAGGATGCGGGTGGCTCTTCCCAGAATCCTGGCCATGAGCTCTTTTTTGGAATTCGGCCCACATGTCCCCAGCACGTCAGTGTCACTGCCGGCAGCAGAAAGCACCGAGTCACCCGCTCCCACCTCCTGAGTGCACGCTACTGCGTTCCCGGCGCGGTGCTAACCGTTGCTCTTGTTGAGGCTTTGAGATCATAAGCGCTGTTTCCTTTGCAAACTGGAGGTCGCCAGAGTCCCTGCGTGCAGGGTGGTGAAGGGACGTCCCCAAGATTGCACAGCTGATGAGTCATGGTTGCCGAGATCTGTACCCAGAAAACCTCGCCTGGCATCTGGGCCCTGCTTCCTCTCCTGCCTCACCTCCCAGCTGGCTGACTCCAGCCCCTCACCACCCAAAGCCACTTGGGCAGGAGCCAGCTCCTGGCCGCTGAGAGAGTGGCTGACTTTCTGCAGGGGGTCGGGATTCCCGGGGGGCTGGTGTGGCCCAGGGCCCTGCAGACCCCTGCGCAGGCCTTCTGAGCCCTGCTCTGCCCTCCCCTCGATGGGGTTGCTGCAGGGGTGGATGTCAGAGGATGGATGTCGTGGCTCTAAACTCAACCATCCTTCAGTGAGAAGGAGGCGTTCTTCTTTTCCCGCTAACAGAAGACATTCAACACGGGTGGGAAGGTCGTGGGCCTGGTTCCGGACGTGCCTGGCAGGGCTGAAGGTCAGAGAGCCCTCACCAGGGACAAAATAGCAACACCTTCCAAGCCGGCTGAACTTGGCTCTCATTGAGCTCTTCCTGTTGATTAGAATCTATTTGCATTCATTTTCCAGCAGAAGGGTTTGTCTGCTTCCTCAGATGGCTCAGAGCAGCCGAGCTGGGCCGCGTGCTGCCGGGGGTGCTGTTGGGGCGCAATTAGTGAGGTGCGGGAGTCAAAGCCAGAAGGGATCAGAGACCCAGGCGCCTCCGGGTCCCGCTCTGTGAGCTGGCCGCCTCCAGTCCCCCTGCAGGTGGTGGGCTTGGTGGGCTTGGTGGGCTTGGTGGGCTTGGTGGGCTTGGCAGGCTTGGTGGGCTTGGTTTGAATGAGCTAGATGTTGGGGTGTGGGGCGGGAGGGAAGGAGGAAGACTATTTTGGGCGATGAAAGGCTGCTTTGTAGGGATGCAGCTGCTCCCATCCAAACCCTCAGACGCTTTTGAAAACATTAACTCATTAAGCCTCCTCGCTGCGGTCGACCAGCTGCATCCAGCACCATCCGGCAGCCCAGATGCCAGGCGGTGACGTCCTCCATCACCGTGGGCCGAGGCCCGAGGGGGCCGCCGGCGGGGTCCCTGACCCCAAACATCTTTGAAATCCCTCATCCTCCAGGGGTGCATGTGTGAAGTGCTCCAGGAGTGGTTTTGAGTGGGAGGTTGGTGGGTTGTGTGTTCACTTGGCCGTCACTAATGAGTGCCTGAACCTGGCACTGAACTTCGGGCATGGTCCCAAACTTGTCCCCTGAGTCTTTGCTCCACATTTGAGGTCCCCATCGTCTGCAAGGACCTGAGACGAGGGGGAGGGGTAGACAGTGTGGGCTGCGTGTCGTCACCTTCTGAGACTCTGCTGAATGGGTGTTCACGTGCAGCCCGCTCCCCCAGATGCGGTGTGGTCTGCGGGTGGGCGGGTGGCAGCACCTCAGTGAAGCACCCCGATTTGCTAAGAGGAACTATGCTTTATCGGATGAGGGCTTGTGGGGTGGTCATTGTTGGTTTTCTTTTCTCTTCTGGCCAACAGGTGGCCCTGTCAGGTGGGCCCTGAGTCGGGCATGTTGGGAGCTGAGAGGCCAGGCACGGTTCATGGGTACCAACCCCCACATTCCCCGCGTGTGGGATGACTGGGGGTCGGGTGTGAGAAGCGCCAGCCCCTGGAGGAGCTGGAGTGGAGACCCTGTGGCCCGTGGACCGCGTCCCTGCTCACCCGAGCCGGCCGGGCCTGGCTTTCGTGTGGCCAGTCCAGGCTCCGCTGCGGCAGATGGCACCTCCCAAGGCGGCAGGCACGGAGCGCAGAGGAACGGAACCAACGGAAGGCAACCCCGGTGTCAAATGCTAACGTGTTCCGGAGTCTGCTCTTTTGTTCCCAAGGTGAGAGTCAAAGAAAACGATTTTCGTCGCCTTGCTGTGTTTAAGAGGCCTCAAGAGCATAGCGGCGACCGCCCAGGAGCTGGGGACTGGCAAGCCAAGCGGCCGGTTCTTCCATTAGCCTTTCGGTCATAGACAGACGGGCTGTTCCGTCCCCCTAACGACACCCTCACAGTGTCGATGGCGGGAGAATCACTCATAGGTCCTGAGCAGCTGGTGGCTGTACCGGGTGCAGGCACAGCCCGCACGCCTAGGCCCGCACTGGCCCCACGCGCCTGTGGTTGCGGTTGAGTGTTCCTGCATTTGGGGTTTCCCACGTGGGTTTGGATATCTTCCGACGAGTCCCTCATGTCAAGGAGCTGCGTGGATTTAGACCTTTCGAACGACTCTAGCGGGTCAACAGCAGCACCGACCGGGTCCAGGAGGTGGGCTGCAGAAAGGAATGATAAGCAACGTAAAGAAAATGTTTCAAAACGGAAATAGTTTGTACAGAACTTCCTCTTAAAAACTTGACTTTTAGGGCATGTGCGTAGATAGTCATCCATCCAAGACTTACTGAGCACCTACTATGCGCCAGGCACTGCTCTGGGGGCTGCCGATGCGTGAACAAAGCTGGGGCCGAAAGCAGGTCACCTTTGCCCACTGCCGACAGGCGACCTTAGCGGTCAGGCCCGCAGTGGTCAGCAGTTGTGTTTAATAACAGCATTGAATTCCAACAACTAGAGGTTTTGCATCGAAGGGGGCGTGTAGCTGCAGGGTTTGGGTCTGGGCGGCCGTCTCTGGAATGTTTACCTTCCATGTGCCTGTGGAACAGTAAACACCCCGTAGTGGCTCCTTCGTTCTTTGCTAGCTCACTGTCGGAGACTTCAGCATGCGCTTACCGTTTACAGAGAGCTGGATACTGAACTTAGCGCGTTGTCACTCCCCGCAGGGGCCTGTGGGGCCGCCGTAGCCCAGGTGCGCAGACAGGGCCCTCCCCAGCCGGCGTTCACCTGCTCACAGCTCCGGAGGCTCGGGGCCCAGCGTCCCGTGGCCGGCCGGGCGGGTTGCTGAGGCCGCTCTCCTTGGCTCAGCACCTTCTCCCTGTGTCCTCACATGATTGGCCTCTGTGGGTGTCCTAACCTCCTCCTACAAGGACACCACCAGATTGAGTTAGGGGCCCACCCACGTGACCTCAGTTTACCGTCGTTACCTCGTTACTAAAGGCCCTTTCTCCAACTACAGCCACGTTCAGAGGTGCGGGCGTTAGACTCCAACGTGAGAATTTGGGGGGATACAGTTCAGCCCACAGCCTTCCTCATGTGGACAGTTACTGGAAGCCGGATCGAATTTATAAAACACTGGAACTCCAGAATGCCCCCAAAGTAATACATCTTTGTCACTTTCAAGTCCATTTAAACTGTCTGCCTCCAAGTGTTGCTAAATTGAGCTTGCTTTATTAAATAGATATCTGACTGGCGATTACGGCATTGTTTATATTCAAGACGAGGAGAAAGGAGTCCAGCGAGTAGGTAACCAGCCCTACCCACCACATGTACTCTTTTTCCTTTTCCTGGCGATCTAGTTTCACGTATCATAAATTTTACTCTTTTAAAGCATACAACCCAGTGTTTTTCAGTCTAGTCTCACAACTGTACAACCCTCAGCACTACTCAATCCTAAAATTGTCCCTCACCCCCAAGCCCCCCAAAAAACAAAAAACCCTGAACCCCTCAGCAGTCACAGGCCAGCCCTCCTTCCACAGCCTTGGCAACGAATGGCCAGCAGCTCCCGGGGTGGGACTGGCCTCTCCTGGGCTTTCTATGTCAGTGGAGCCGCCAGCATGCGGTCTTTGCCTCTGTTTCTCTAACGTTAGGTTTTCACGGGTCACCCCTGCCGTAGCGTGTGTCGTGCCTCGGTGCTATTTAGGGCTGGGGGGCACTCCCTGGTACGCATGGACCATGTTTCACGTGTCCCGTGAATATGGTGGATGTGTGAGCTGTGGCCCCCTTGGGGCTCTCAGGAACGCCGCGGCTGTGAACATTCACGTGCAACAAGCTCGTATGTGAACATGTACCTCCAGTCCTCGGGGGACGTGGCACCCGGGAGTGGAAATGCTGGGTCTTGTGGCAGCTCTGTGTTAGGCCTCTTGAGGAGTCGCCAAGCTGCTTTCCACGGAGCTGCACTGTCGTACATCCCAGCAGTGACAGCGAGGGTTCCAGTGTCTCCACATCCTCACCAACACCTGCCTTTTTTATGACAGTCAATCAAGTGAGCCCACCTGTCCTTCTCATTTGTTAGGAAAACTCTGCTCAGAGCTACGGCGGAGGCAAGCACCTGGCCCCTGATGTGGAATGTTCTGGAAGCCTCGTCTCGTTTCCTCGTGGGACTTCACTGTGGGCTGACCCGACGTCCCGTTTGAAATGGGACAGAAAACAACGGGCTGTCCCATCGCAAACAGCCCATGGGGTCAGCCTTGTCTCTCTGGGCTGAGTTCCAGGCAGCCGTAGGCTGACCCGACGTCCCGTTTGAAATGGGACAGTAGCGCTGTTTTCTGTGCCGGGACGTCGGGTCAGCCTACACCGTCCCCGGCCTGTTCCTCTGCTCCCCACCCCGCTGTGCAGCCGGCACTGCAGCTCCTGCCCGTGGACCGCGTGAGCAGGCAGCTCAGGCCCCACGCCACCCGCCTGAGCTCTGTGCGCCCGCCCCGCACTCCTGCCCGCGTCGCCACGCGCCCCACCCAGCAGTGAGGCCTTCAGGGAAGGCGCTGCCCGCGTTTTGGTGGCATTTTCCTCCTGAATCAGTAAGGAATCTGCCCGCTTCCGCGGTCTTACCCAGTTACGGAGTTTCACACTGGCCGTCGCTCTCCTCCTAACGACGGGTGGGTGGCGGCCCCTTCGTGCTGCAGACTTGGGAAGAGGAGCTGCGCTAAGCCTCGCTCTGTGGGCCCCACAGCCTTTCCGTGCGGAACGCTCGTCGTGACGGATGGAGGCCACAGTGACAGAAGTTAGCACCTTCTGGACTCGTCAAAGGGCTTAATTATGAGAAACGAATTGTGGGGCCGCGTGGGGAGGAAGGGAAGAGAGCGCTAGGGTTTGGGGTCTCCTGCGGCCAGGGGGCCGGGTGGCTGCAGGGCCCGTCCCTCGGCCCCTCGCGCCCTGTGAGCTGTGGGCGCGGGGCCCCCGACTCAGCAGCGCGCTTCCTGTCGGAGGGGGTGGGCTGGGGAGGAAGCCCGTGTAATGATGTCATTCCAGTGGCCTCACCTCAGGTTCTTTGCGTGTTGTGTCCTCACAGCTCGATGTGCTTTTCCTGCAGAATATGTGTCAAATGCTGTAACAAACTCCGTCGTGTGTGCTCAGGGACCTCGCTTGAGGCCCTTCCCCAGAAGGGGAATCCCAGAGCCTCGCTCTGTGCCGGCTCCAGCAGGTGCTCCATAAACACCGACGAAGGACAGAAGGAACGAATGCAGGTGCGAGAGTGCCCGGGGGGGTCTAACGGAGCGGGGAGCCGGGGGGCAGGGGCTCCTGAAGCAGGGAGGGGTGAGCAGCAGTGAGGCCGGTGAAGACTTGGGGGGACGGAGGAGTTCTAGGGCCCATGGGAACCCGGAGCATGGTGGGTGGGGTCCCAGGAGCACACACAGAGCCGGCAGGACCCCAGCGAGCGGCAGGCACCTGGCTGGGCCTGTGCTTTTCACTTTGGGGTCATTCTGCGCAGGTGACAGACCCGGTGTGAGCTCAGGAGACAGGAGAGGATTCTGGAATTCAGGTGCTTCCTAGGAAGCATGTCAACCCCGAAGTCAGGGGATGGTGGCCGGCTGCCGAGGCGGGGGCCGGGGTGCTGGGTGTGGGGGCCAGCCTGCATGGGAGGCGCCCCTGTCCTCTCTAACCCGAAGCACCCCCCCTGGGGCTCAGGGCCTTTGGGTTCTTTCTCAAGTAGCAGTGAGGGTTGGCGTGGCCTCTGCCCTCCATTATCCACCCCCCTCCCTGGTGGGCTATGAGCGCCGGTCGTTGACTTAGCTTCCCAGGGGAGGAGGCCCCCCAGGGTCGCTCCCGATCCTCCTGGTGCCCGAGGGCTGCTGGTTGTCACCTCCTGTTGCCGTCTTCAACACTTGGCTTCCCATCTGCCTGTCCTCTCTGCCTTTCCCAATTTGTCACGATTATCTCAGTGATAACGCAGAGATCACTGAGGCCACGGTTACAGCTGAGTAAATCCCTAAAGAACGGAGAGAGATGGGGCTGGCCTGTCCTCTGCTCACCTGTAGCCCGTCCATGTCATCGGCCTTTGGTGTCCTCCCTGCTTGGTGGCTCTTGGAAGCCGCACGCATCTTATGTGCGTCAAACAGGCACCGGTTCTAATTAGGGAACCTGTGCCACCACTTCCCTCAGGGCAGACATCTGAGAACAGACATCCGAGCGTGCACAAGGCCTTGGGCTTGTTGGCCTGTTGGCTCTTGGCTCATGTGACCACTTCTGGTCTCCAGCGGAAAAGGGTTCGGAAGTGCCCAGGACTAGGACCAAGGCGAGGTGCGGGCAGGAACGAGGCGGATGCTCCGGCCCGGCCTGGGGCACGGGACTGCACCCGAGTTTACATTCGCTCACCGGAGAATCAGCCGTGACGTGGGCATGACGGGGACGCCGAGGCCAGCCCCCCAGTACCCGCTCTCTCCCCCGCGCCACAAGGGCTGGTGTGCTGGGTGTTCTCTGCGGGACCCCCGAGGCCACGGGTGGGGCCTGTGGCAGACCTGGGAGGCTCTGGAACCTGGCCCCGTTTCTGATGGGTGACCTGTTTTTTTGGTAAACGCTCTTCATTCATTGAAGTGTCACAGTCCCCGAGTGCATCTGAGCCATTTGAAGTTTGACCGGAATCGCCGTAATTCACAATTTTGCAGCAATTTATTATTTTATTTTATTTTAATTAATTAATTAATTAAATGAATTGATTTTTTGGCAGCAATTTAGAAGGAAGCCGCTCCTTGTCCTAGGGAACGGTCTGCACGATGGAGCGGAGCGTGCTGCACCTTTTCATTATGGTGTCTGGGGAGGTGGAGGCACAGCCAGGCAGCGGGGGGTGGTGGGCACAGGTTTTACGACAGGAGGGTCAGAATGAGGCCTGCCGAAGCCTTCAGGGATGGCAGGTGACTGGCGTTTGATGTCCATGGACAAGAGGAAAGTGCTTCTGGGGAAGAATGGGGCTTCTGAAGGAATCCTGCCGTCGTAGCAGAGGACACAGCTGAGTGGAGGCGGCGGCCGGGTGGTGGGTGCGGCCCCCGAGCTCACGGCAGCGCAGGGGGCACCGGGCAGGCGGGCTCATCTGGGTCATGCCCCACCCGGACAGTCGAGTGTCACCAAAGCCTGCCTGTCTCCCTCAGGACCTTCCCGGCTCCGGTCATCCCTCAGTCCTTCCCTCCTTTATAAGCCACTCATTCATTCATTCATTCTCTCCATTCATGCATTCATTCTCCATTCATTCATCCTCTTTGCATTCATTCCTCGTCTCTTCATTCATCCCGTCACTGTGCATTGTGCTGGTGAATTTTCATCCATTCACGGTCTCCTGTCCTCTTGTCTCACGACATTGGAGGAGGGCGGCTTCTGTGTGTGGGGACCGCCCCTTGAATAAAACACGCCCCTGCTCTCTAAATCCACGTCTTCCCCCAGGAGCTCGGAATTACTGGGAGGAGCACATTCTCCTTTAGAACCCTTGCCTTTCCCGGGAGGCTCTTTATATGTGATTAAAGAAATAATCGTGAAACTTTACTTACTGAGTACGGTTCTGTCTCCTGGTCCCGAATGTGACAGTCGAGTGGCAAATGACTTGTTTCTTTTCTGAGTTTGCTAAGACCCTTGATGACCCTTGGGTAAGGTGACCAGATGTTAACATTGGTAAAGCGGAACACCATTGACCGGGGGGAGGGGGTTCTTGATTAAAAATTGGGTCTATCTCCCGCCGTTCCCTAGCTTGTCGTGCATTCTTTCCAAACATCGGGACTTTTTTAAAACGCCGCGGGACGCGGGACAAACTGTTAAAAATTGGGACTGTCCCACCAAAAGCGGGATGTCTGGTCACCTTACCCTTGGTGCCCCGTCATGGTCATGGGCCATGCCCAGTGCCTGAGGGCAGGCTCATCATCAGGCGTGGAGCTGCCCAGCCCGGCTCCGGAAGGAAGATGGCCGGTGAATGCGACATTAGAATGCTCATCACAACAGGAAGCTCCTAGGGTGGGAGGTGGGAAACTCAATGTGGGCCAATCTGGACCGAGCTCAGGCCCTTTGGGGGGTGAGGGCATGGGGGCACCTCCTCTGCCCACACCCCTCCTCTCTAGAAACATCCAGTTGTGGCTCCCTCAGTCTGCACCTGCAACACCCCGTGTGTGGCTCCTTCCGTGCTCTGCGCTACAATGACGAGTGTGGCTCAGGAGACAGCGCATCCTAGGGCACAGTGTGTCACGAGCTTGTGTGAGTGGAAGTGAACAGTCACCTCCCCGCTCAATCTGGGAAAGAAGGAGCCTTGAGTCCAAACCAGGACAGGGCCTTCCTATTTGCCACCCGGCCTCCCGCTTTCTCCTGGAAGTCACATGCACGATCATAGAGTGGGAGGGACAGAGCGACATGGCAACATTCGCCTGACAGCACCGTGATAGAAAGACCCATCTTGTCTGAGACACACTCGTATTTTACGTGCGAGAAAAGCTCTTTCTCCTTATGTGATGCAATTGCACAGAAATACTTCATGTCACCTGCTCTTGAAATTTTGGCAGCAGGATTGAATATTGCCTGCTACCCTGGCAACAGGCAACATTGGTGATCTCATTAAAAATTAGGGTATCATTTCATGGTGGGCAAGTTTATTTCTGTGTGTGTGTGTGCATGCACACGCATGTGTGTTGTGCTGTGTGTGTGCACACGTGCACATGTGTTGTGTGTGTGAGGGTTGTGCTGGCACCGAGGGGGTAGTTTATTTACAGACCACAGTGTCGGCAAAGCCCAGAGGTATACTCACCTTTGCTCAGGCGGACACTGGAAAAGTTGAGCCTCGCACAGAGAGCTTCCCCTTCCCGGCCTGGCTTTGCTTGAGAAAGGTTGAATTGGGCTCAAAATGGACACATGATGGAAGTGGGAGATTCCGTCTTGGTAACGGAGATTTCCTGGGTGACCGAAAGACGCCGGGATAAAGGCACCTCCAGTGGGGCTCAGATTTTCTGCTCCTGTTCTTTTGGCTCCTCCAAGAAGTCCACCTTCTTGGGCCTCCCACCTCTCCACGCTCCTGGCACCCCCGTGAGCCCGCTCTGTGGGGCTCTGGGCGCTATTGTCCTCCGCGGTCCCTCTGCTTCCCGCCTACAGACATCAGTTACAAGCCTGCAGGTCTGTGTGACGAAGCTCCTTCTGTGTCATTCCAGAAATGCCCTCTCTTGCTCTTCCCACTCCCTCTGCGTCCTGTGCCTCTGCTGCCCGTTCTCTCTCTCACTCATCCCAAACTGCCTTTACTTTTTCTCATGACAGACAGGTGTTTTCTGTGTGATGGAAAAGCTCGGTGGCTCCAAGTTCATGTCCTTCCCTCTGGGGAGTTCCCTGCCTGCTGCGGTTGGTCTCCTGACGCTGTAGGTTCGTCCCAGGAAAGGCCTCTGATTGGTCCTGGTTGAATCAGTACTCCCGTCCAGTTACTGCGCTGGGTAGTGCGACACTCCGATTGGTTAGGTTTGCCTGCAGGAAGGGGTTGGGGCAACACTGTCCCAAACAATAGCTGACCTGTCAGCACAGCACGGGCTGAGAGGCTGTGCGACCTTTCCTGTCCTCTCACGGCCCCACAGGGAGGCCACGTGGTCGGTCTCAGGTGACGGAGAGGGGAGTAGAGGATTCTCTGCTCCTTGGTGACTGAGGGCTGAGTTTGCTTCGGTGGTTGAAAGTCAGCTGAGGTTCTAGGTAGAGAGCGCTGGTTTAGCAGATGCGCTCATGGGCACGATGAATTTTGGAAGCTGAAAAGCACAGGGGACGGGGTACCTGACGGGGTCTCCCCACTGCTGCCTGAGGGGCCCTCTGTCTCTAGTCTGCTGAGCAGCACACTGACTTACCCTGAAGCGCCGCTGCATCTCATCTCCCAAGCCAAGTGCTTTCTTATTGAATTAATCGTGGCTTCTTGCGTCTCATTTTGATACTGAACATAGTTTTGGACATTTCCCTGGAGGTGGTGGCTCTTGAAGAGCGATTAGAAGTGCTGAAGGCATAATAACGGGGGTGGGGCATGGGGGCGCGTGGGGTGGGGTGGGGGGAGACCACCCGTCGTGACCAGCGGGGGGGGGGGCCCTTCCTGTCTTGGAAGGGGGTGCCTGTGGCAGGGACGGAGCCTGGCTTGTCCACGTGTCTAAGTGTCTTGGGTGGACTTTGGGGGCTTAGACTTCAGTGGCTGAACCACGGGGGGTGGGGTACCCCGTGGACACCACCATCACCCACTCCCTCTTGTCTTGGTCACAGCACCTTCGTATTTCTGGAGGGAATCTGGCCTTTTCATTGAGGACGGTCTTGGATTATCCGTCTAGTGTGGGCACGTGACCCAAACGGAGACATTCGGACTCTGGGCACCTGGAGTCCTGAGCGAGGTCATGTTAGCATGTGAAACATTAGGGCCCTCTGGTTGGAATGAATGACTCCTGACAACGTTGCCACCTGCCACCTGTTTAGCCCTCCGGGTCCATCTGGCACTCCACGTGGTCAGACCTGGTTCTCCAGCTCGGGGGATTCGTTGGTTCTTTCAAATAGAAAAAGAACTTACTGGAAGGATATTGGGTTGCTCAGAGTGGGTTTTCATTGCTTGCTGTCAAAGAACCTTAACGCAGCCCCGAAGGAGCCGCCATTCCAGCGGTTGGAACAAGAGCGTGTTTTATTCTTGAACAACAGAAGCCGGGGCCCCGCAGACGGTCCCTTTTCGCGCGAGGTGTTGGCAGCAGACCTCCCGAGGTGCCACCCCCTGCGGCGAGATAACTTCAGAGCTTCGTTTATTTCCATACAAATGGGATTTTAAGTCCTTATCAGGGTAACAGAAACAAAGAGCGGTGTCATCCGCACACATTGAGGGCAGGCTGGTTAATTCCTTCTTCTCTTGGAACAACTACATTATCAAGATTATGCTTCGCTGCCCGTTAGATGCGCTTCTGCTGGGAGGCAGATGAATTGATTTTGAACTTCTCCTGCGATACGCATAGTGCTTTGTCAGTAAAATTACTGTAATATCTTATGCCATCTGTCACAGGCCCCTCTCGCAGCGGGAGCCGCGTCCAGCCGCAGCGTTCTCACGCTGAATTTCAATCTGCAGGGTGGTTGCTATGCGAGCCCACCTTCTGGGTGCTGGGCCGGCCAGCAGGGGTGGGGCGGGGCCGCCGCAGGGGGGCTGCCTTGGCTCTCGATTTCCCCACGTGGAGAGGCAGCAGGACCCCGTGTGGTCTCCGGGCTGCAGGCTCTGAGGATGAGCACAGGCCCTTCTGCCCGCAGCCCCAAAGTGTTCCAGCGAGGGTGCCGGCCAGGGGCGCCTGAGGCGGGCGACGGCTGTGGCGATTTCACTTTGTCCTCAGGTTCAAGCGCTAAACTAGACAAGGTTCTGGGTGCAGTTTTTCCGGCAGTGCTATGGCCACTTGGAAGCACTCCCATTGCGTTTGAAACATGCCCCCCGACGTCTGTCCCCTAGTTCTTGTTTACACGTGGGTGGCCTTGTCACTCTGGCTTCTAAAGGGTTGTTAGGTTTTTTGTTTGTTTGTTTGTTTTTTATTTTTTTTTATTTTTTTTTATATATCTTTTTATATTTATAGAGAGTAATTATTTTATCTTCAGTGCATATTTATTTTTATTTTACTTTTGACAGATAGAGAGAGAGACAGAGACAGAGACAGCTAGAGAACCGAACTGTGGGAACTCCCCAGTTCAGCACGTGGGTCCGCCTGGGCCGGAGCCGGGATTCGATCCTCGGTCCTCGGGGCCT
>PVKE010008716.1:0-46885 GCA_004027555.1 Craseonycteris thonglongyai | reverse complement strand
CGCCCTGGGTCTAGCTCCACTTTGGCTGTAGTCCCCCAATCCCCCTTTGTTCTCGCCAGCCCCGGGCCGCGCTCCGCGCTCCGTTCCTGTCCCCAAACTGCTCCTTCTCCCTCCCTCTCCCGCTCCCCCCTTTTTCCTCTAACCTTTGTGTGTTGTTCTGCGTTGTGTGGTTCTCTCAGTTGAGGGTGATTCTCAGGGTGTCCCCTGTGGGTTCCTTTTTGTTTGTAAGTCCCTTCCCAGGTAGATGTCTGGGTTCTCCTCTCATGCCGCCATCTTGCTCCTATCATAAAATATCTCAAGCCTTTTATGTACTCAGTTATTTTGACCCTTCTCTTGCCTTGCTTTTCAGTTGTCTGGCAACCTAAAATATTTTTTAAAAACCACTGTATTACTATAATTAATTAAGATTTTTCTTTTTTTAAACTTCTGATTTTAGACTCAGAAAAAGTTGCAAAAATATAGTAGGATTCCTGTGTAACTTTCATCCAGGCACCCTCACCCCCCACCCCCTACCCCCTCGATAATGTAATCATACTGTCACCACAGAACAATAGCAAAATAAATAAGTGACACTGGAACAATACTATTAACTACACTAAAACTCCTATTTAGACTTGAAGAAGATGACAATATCCTAGTGCCTAGGCCACCAACCCCGAAAGCCTAAACTTTCTCTCACCTCCATGAGTCTGGCCTTGAAATCGCCTTGGCAGGTAAGCAGTGAAAAAGCATTAAGTCTCTGCAGTCACTTGTGGTTCTAAGAGTATATAATTTCTAAATTGCCCCAGCCCAAAGCCAGGCTCAAATGTGTGGCTACAGCACATGGCATTTATAGTTAGCCATCTTTACAGTTCACTCACCTCCAACCAACCCTGCATGGTACAAGGGGACTTCAAGTGTGATAGAACTTTTTAGTTTTATAGCCATGAGTGGTCTGCCTGCTTCCCTGGCCAAGCTATGTCTAAGCCCAGTGCAGGGAAAAGCAAAACCCAAACTTTGTGCCTTCTTGCTAGTGAAGATTCAAGTGTGCTCTTCCTGTCTGAGTCTCCAGAGGACTTGTGGTATTCCTTTGTGTACTCCTTGGCTAGGCCTTTGTTGTGCCTTCCCAAACCAGACTGGTGATGCATCTTCATGCATCACCTGTAGCGCTCAGAGCACTCTGTTTCCAGGCTGACTTCCCTTAGCAACTCCAGCATCTGCATCTGACTGCTTTTATGGAGATTCCTTGTGATCCATCCAGGGGTGCCATCTGTGCAGTAGATGTAACCTGTGTGAACCTCAGGCTGGAAAGTCTTTGCTCTTAAACAGTGAGGGCCTGTTTACTCCCAGAGCTCCGGAGTATTCCATGATGATGGTGATGTTGGATATTTCCTATGACCAGACTCTTTTTTTAGGACAGTCCACAGAAAAACCCTGGAGACAAACCCTTTGGAAACACGCATTTGATTTGAGGGGAATTTGTTCTGGTTTGTGAATCAATTTTGCAAGGAATTCTGTGTTTAAAAGCCCAATTTCAGTTCTCTAGCTCTCCCCACTCAATAGCTAATGTATATTTAAGAGCTGCCTGAAGGGTTAACTCACTTTTTTTCCCTAGTGACTATAGATGCACACTGCAAGGAGCTGGCTTACTTGAACAGTTAATTTCTCTCTGGAATTTTTCTTGCTTGAACGTCCATAATACATTGACTTCCGCAAAGAATTGATTTCCACACAAAATTCCCTGCTTGCCTTAAACTCTTCCCCACAAGCCTCTGGCTGCCCGCATAAATATGTGGTTTTTCCTCATGAATCATTTGTAGCATACCCAATTGCAGTGGAGAGTAAAAAGGGCTGGGAAGTAATGTGATCCGAGTGTTCAAATGCTTCTTTTATAAGAAAAGTGTGCTTTATCGGGTAATAGACTAAAGTTGCAATACTCTGTCTGACTATAACTGTACTTGGAAAGCATTTATATATGATCACCTAGATGCTCTGTAAGTACTAATGACACTAGGGCAGATGACTCAACAAATCTATTCATTTGCTAAATATATGTGCTCTCTGAGCTCCTGTCTGGGAAAGGTGATGAATAAGGCTATAGCCCTCATAGTATATTTTTAAATGTTGGAATTTTTTTCCTCCTTGTAGAGTCTTCGAAATAAATGAGCATTGCATTGGTAATGAAATACAGTTATATGTCTAAGTGAGATAATCACTTCTAACCTCTAGTATACCTTTCTCATAGTTGTTATATTTGCAGAAAAAGGTATTTAAGAAGCCCCCCATTTGCTAACCCTCTGATCTTATATACTCATAGGTGTGGTAGAGACTATGTGGAAGGTGGGACTTCATACATAATTCACGAAGAAGGTTACAGTTGTGTAATCATAACTGAGAATCACCAACTCTGTTGTTTCCTTGTGTACCTACTAAGGCTGAAGAGATATATTGGGCACTTGTATTTGCCCACCCAGTGATAGCAATTCTTTCTGAAGCTAAGAATCATGAGTGTATGTTCTGTTTTTCTAACATGAGGGGGGAATTGAGATAGCTGATACAGTGCTAATAAATGTTCTTTTTGTGAATGCCTAATGCCAGATTTTATTGTTTAAGAAGATATAAATACCCTCCTCATAAAATCTGCTAAAGCATTCTTATTGTAGTTAACCTTGGTTTTATTTTTAGGTTGGCCTTTCCATCAAAATTTGGAGATAGGATACTAGCATATGGGCATGAAATATTTTGACAACACATATCTCTATCCTAGACTGTAGACCAGGGTTTCTCAACCATGGCATATTAACATTTGGATCACATAGTTCTTTGTTGTAAGAATCTGTCCCTGTAAAGCAGCATCCCTGTCATCCCTCTACTCCCTGAGTTGTGACAATCAAAAATGTCTATAGAGATTTCCAAAAGCTCCCTGGGGAACAAAATCATCCCTGATTGACAACCACCACTCTAGACTGTGCTACCTCAAAGGAATAGAACTCTTAGAGATGGTCCTGGTTCCTTGAAGTCATGTTAACATCTTCAATAGTAATTCAATTTCACATTCAACGATACTCAAAAGTCACTTTTGCAGAGTTTTTTGTAATAGGTGAAACACACGAATAGAATTTTGTGAGATCTCAGGAAATTGGGGGAAATGCTCAGAATCTCAAATCTCAAAGTGCAGGGGGAAAGGGCCCCTAATCAACAAAAGAAGAAAACAGTGCTATAACTAAGTGAACGATGAGGACTGGCTGGCTAATTATAAATACCTAGGGTGAGAGAGTCTTGGGCCTATAGTGAATAAAAAGCTCAAGTTAAGGAAACAGAGTTGGTGATTGTTGCAGGAAGTACTGGCTGCCCTACCACATCCTGGATGCTGCCTGCTGGCCAGGCTTCCAGACTTGAGTTAGCGCTGGCCCTCATTCACACTTCCTTGGGGACTGGAGCATTGGGGCCTTGGTTCTTCCTCTCCCATGAGGCAGTTGAGTATTGCTGGTTTGAAAACAACCTATTTCAGCTTTTATCCCATATTGATTTTGCTTGGTTGTGTATGTGTGCGCATGTGTGTGTGTGTGTGTGTGTGTGCGCGCGCACGCGCATGTGTGTTTCTAGTGGAACATGTGGCACACTAGAGAGGAATAGGCTCTTTGTGAAGTCCCTCTCTGGAGGGAGTACTGCTATATTATGACTGCCAATGGATCACCCAGGTTTAGGGAGCTTCCTTTAGTCATACATGAAGTCCTTTTACTTAGGAATTAAAGTCAATAAAATACTGACCTAGAATGATTGAAGGTATGGGATAAAATGAGATTATCTAACCTAAGGATAAATACAGAACAGCTATAACTAAAAGGGTATGATTGGAGTTTTCTCTCCCTGTCTTTTCTTCCTCAAAATGCAGTAAAACTTGAGCTTTGGTCAAGCTGTGAAAAGGAGTTCTGTGCTTGAGTAGATCAAAACTTCCTCTTTCAGTTCTACCCCTTCGTTATATCCCATCCCACCACGTCCATATATTAAATAACGATTTAACTCACACATTACATAACAATTTAATGATACTCATATAAAGTGAAAATTGTAGACAGTCTCAGTCTTCTGTTAGTTGCTCAGTATTCTGATGTCAGTAGCTAATCTTTATTAACTTTATGTTCAAACCTTGATAAGGCTGGATTAGTTGAAAGGGTCAGAGAGGAGACTTTGTGTAGACTTGGCTATAAATTATGCCTTTGGGGGAAGTCAGGATGGCTCAGTGGGTTAAGAGCTCACTTTGCAGCGCCGGGGACCAGGGATCGAGTCCCGGCCCTGGCCCGTGCAGATCCATGTGCTGAGCTGGGGAGCTCCCCCAGTTCAGTTCTCTCTCTGTCTCTGTATCTCTCTCACTCCTTCTCTCTCTGTCAAAAACAATAAAAAAAAAAAAAATTATGCCTTTGCCACTGTATATCCTGGCTTGGATTAGATGACACCAGTAAGCTTTTCACTGCTGAAATTTACAAAGATGCTTTAACATGAGATGCCAGTTACTGAGGTGGGTAAATTAAAGTCTAATTGAGCTACCTGGAGGAAGAGGAGTGAGATGCTGGGGTAGCATGAGGGATGGGTGAGTGGAAGAGTATATGAGTCCATAACAGTATCAATATACCTTGACAGAAAGTGAATGAAAAAGAATGAGCCCATATAAGAGTCTTTGCAGCAACCTTATTGTGTATAGAATAACTATTATTTAACTATCCTTATTTTCTGTAGGGAAATAAAGTGTATGCTGCTGGTTATGGCTACTTTTTCCATCTTGTAACCAGCCAAACATCACGAGCTCCTCTTCTCTCCTTCACTCGGAATAGTGCACATTCTTGTACAAGGTAACATTGGGGGAAATTCATCTACATTTTTGGTTAAAAGGCTTATGGTTTAACCTAGTTTTGTACCACATTCCGAGAGGGTATAACTTTTGGTATTCCTATGAGAATTTGATCACGCATATGTATAAGCATTTTGGATCCCCAAAAGTTTGGTGGTTAAAGGAAGGGAAAGGGAGAGAGGCCACTGATTGGGCAGCAAGACAGAATGCACCTTCTGTGACCAGAGGAGAATTTAATAGAGAAAGCACCTGAACTTCTAATTATTGCAAGTAACTGGGAATCGTAGAGCGCCTGGGCTCAGGAGCTGACTGGGGAAATGAGCTTTGGAGAAGAGGCTCTTTGCCTGTGACTTCTACACTGTAAGATGAGAAGGCATCTGTTCAAAGTCTTTGTTATGCAGAGCATAAAGTTATCTGCTAAGAGCAAGAACTGGGAAACAGGTGGGAAACAGGGAAAATGTAAACTTCAGGATCAAAGTCAGGCCCTGATTCATACCCTGACTACTCCTAAGTTGTCTTCTTTTTTTTGAGTTAGATTCTTTATTTGTAAAATCAGGACAGATCTACATTAAACGTTTGACATGAAAAGCAGAAATGACTTTTGTAATTTACCTCAGAGAAGACCTGGAATATAGTAGAAACTCAGTAGTTGATAGTTACAAATAATTATGATAATCATTGTATAGGGATGTTGCCATCATGGGAAACAATAAGGAGAGTGGATTAAGGAGTAAGGACAATTGCTATACCATGTTGAAGGGTCAGCTGAGGCAATTAGTACATGTGTCATAAAATCAGCATTAAGATATTGAAGCTTTTCTCTAGCAGCTCTCAGCAGCCCTGGAATGTGAGGGAAGAAGGTATCACAATGGTAGGTCATGTCAGGGAGAAGAAGGAAAGCCAGGAATTTATGGGTACTTGTACCCACCCTCCTAGCCAAGGAGTAAAATTAGAAGGGGACTAATAGAAAAGCAGGGATCATGTTCTGAAGGACTAGGAAAACATGGTTGGAATCTAGGAAAGGGGTGAGCCTGGAGAGGGCCAGATAGAATAGAATAGAATGGGGTCCTGGCAATCTGCATCTTGCTGACAATGGCATGTCACAGAGGGTAACAGAGGAGGTTAGGAAATGGGCGATGCCACTGAGAGAGAAGGCTTACCGGTCTCATTTCACTTGCCCTTATTTATTACCTTTATATTTTCCAATGAGAAAAAATAGGGTTTCAAAACAGAAACTGGCTAAATTTCAGCGTTTGTTTGCTTTGTAGGTATGGTCTCTTTGTATACCCTGCATTTCAGCCACCTTGGGATAATGACACTGGCTCGACTCTGTTCCAAAACTTCATGGTCTGGGGAAGTGCAGGTGGCGCCCAGGTACATTTTTTAAGTTCATTTTTTTTTTTTCAGACAGTCATTTGTTTCTTCATGGTAATTTATTATGTGTTTTTGTTTAAAGGGGGATGATTTACCACTGAGGGAACCATTGCAATATCATCATAGTTTAAAGGAGAAAACAGCATTGTGGGTGTCTATGGACTAGTTGTTGACTAAACAAATTCCTATTTAGAAAATCAGGATTAGTTCATTTCCTTTACAGTGACTTTTTATCAGTTCTCTCATAGAGAACAACAGAATTCAAATAAAAACCATGATGGGATACCATTTCACACTCAATAGGATGGATAGAATTAAAATGATAACAGGTGTTGGCAAAGAGGTAGAGAAATTAGAACCCTCATATGCTGCTGGTGAGAATTTAAAAGGACCAAGATGCTTTAGAAAACAGTTTGGATGTTCCCCAAATGATTAAACATAGAGATAGCATAAGACCCATCAATTCTACTCCTAAGTACAAGGGCTGTCTGGAAAGTATCCAGCCATGTAATATGAAAAATAGAGGCATTTATGGCTGGATTTTTTCTTCAGACAGCACTTGTATATGGCTAAGAGAAAAAAAAATCTACATATAAACTTATACACAAATGTTTATATCAGCATTATTTATAAAAGCCAAAAGTTGGAAACAGTTGAAATATCCACCAATAAATGAATGGACAAATATAATGTCATGTATCAATACAATGGACTATTATTAATCAGCTATTTAAAAGACTAAAGTACTGATATATGCTACAACATAGATGAGTCTTGAAAACATTATGCTAAGTAGAAGAAGACAGTCACAAAAAAGCACATACTATAATTATACTCATATGAAAGTCTAGAATAGGGAAATCTGTACACAGAAAAATTAGAGGTTGCTTAGAGCTAAAGGATATGGGATTTCTTCATGAAGTGAAAATGTTCTAAAATTGACTATAAGGATGGTTACACAGATCTGTAAATATACTAAAACCTTTTCATTATAAACTTTAAATAGGTGAATTATATGCTATATATCTTAAGAAAGTTGTTAACACACACACACACACACACACACACACACACACACACACACACACACACTCCTAATGTCCTATGTATATAACCATGTAAATTCTCAAACGTTTCCAATTCCTATCAGTGTGGCCTTCGTTATATCCTTCAGTTTTTCCTATTTCATTTGTAAAGTGGAAATAGTAATAGTACTTAAAAGATAAGTTTATTTTGAGAGTTAAATACTCCTAAGTGCCCTAGAAGAGGCCTGAATCTTTTTGGGTGTACAGTAACATCTGTCATTATCATTGTCAGTAAACAGGATTGTCTGGTGATATTATAGTTCAATGCTGATAATAATTTCTCTGGAAATTAACATTAAAACATACCTTCTGCATCATCAAAATACATTGTATTTAAATTTCATAAACTTCTATTATTAGATATTTTTTATTGTATTCTGGTCATTAGATATAAGTGTCATGTACATAGATACTTAAAAAGAATATTTCATTAGGTGAAATTTCTACTATGCATAAACAAATTTATACCTATTTGATGATATTGATCACTAGTATTTTAAAATATTTTCTTAAACATCTTAATAATCTTTAGGGGAGGGGCACTATTATTATTCTCCTGAGATAGATAAGAAAATTCTCTGGGTTGAGGATAAAAATACTTGCTAAAGTCACACAGCTAGGAATTGTTGGATTCCAACTCAAGCAATCTAATTCTTCTGTATATGTTAATAAAAGTTGAAAAAAAATACCCTCTTTTTGCTATGCCTCATAAATGTAGAGTGATTCTTTTAGAAGGAGATGAGAGTGTATTTACACCACAAATAGAGGCATTTTGCTATTGTGTGTTGGTTTTCTTTAAAAATTACCATGTTTTCTAGTTAATGGTAAGTGTTAGCTGTATTTGAATATGAGTATATTTGTCAGGATTTGATGCCTGTGATTGGGAAACAACTGTTGTCAAGTTATCAGTTCAGATTATACCTATTTTGTTTAAATAAACCTTTATATCTTCAAAGATCTTATAAAAGCTGATGGGTGCATACAAAATGGGAAAAGCAAGCTGTTTAATTATTGAGAATTCGAGTGCAAAGATTGACTGACACGTATAATATATCATGGCTACCTTGTCCTTAATTAATAGTAAATTCTCTTTTAAGATATAAATGAAACCATGACCCTATTTAAAGATTTATTTTTATTGTTTTTGACAGAGACAGAGAGAAGGGGGAGGGCCCCAACAGTCTCCATAATTGAACACATTGGTTTTTCCACATAGCTTCATTCCACAGGTGGGCTTGGGGCTGCACAGGGCAGGAACTGGGCTGGGGTCTCACTCCGGTGAGAATCAAACTGGGGTTCAGCACATGGGTTCGCACAGGCTGGGGCCGGGATTCGATCCAAGGTCCCCAGGGCTGCAAAGCAAGCGCTTAACCCACTCAGCCATCCCGGCTTCCCCGGACCCTATTTATGAATAAAGGAATTACTGTGCTGGTTAATTGCTCAACCTGATTCCCACCCTGGTTTTATAGATGCTTGAACTGAAGCCTGGAAGAAGTTAAATGTTTTGCCCAAGATCACATAGTTAATATCCGTGCTAAGTAGTAATGAAGGGTTCTGTCTCCCAAAATAAAGGAATTCTTTCAAGTCTATCAAGCTAATTTTGTTAATGCTTGATCCCTGATTGGGCCCACTAACCCAGGTTTTCATAAATATATGTTCATATAATATTTTGAGTCTGTAGTCATGCTGAATTACTTATTTCATATTTGTGGTTTTCTGACAATATTAGTTAATATATATACACTGAGGAAAATGTTAAGTCCTGGAGTTCTTGTATGCTTGTTTTTCTCCATTAATTTTGTGTGATTTGGTAATGTCATGTTTATTTTAGATATGTGAAGAATTCATATTGACCTTTTAAAAATGTCAGTTATTATGAGGAGAAATAAAAAGCACAGAGGAGCCGGTACCAGAGGGGACTAATTAGTGCTGGCCTTCCTGCAACTTTGGGATGACCATACAGATATTGATGGGCAAAAACTACTTAAATATGGGATAGCATGCTTATTTATACTTAATCAATAATTAAAGAAGCTATAGAATGTCTGCAAGAAAACCAAGCCTCAGACAATTGCCATAACATATGCTGGTTTTTGTTTTGTTTTGTTTTGTATAGATTTTTAGAAGTAGCAACCTTCATCTGAAAAACTTCCAAGTTTATTCATGCAGAGAATTTGGAATTGACATCTTGGAAAGTGATGCAAATACTTCAGTTACTGATAGCTTATTACTTGGTCATTTTGCCCACAAGGTAAGTACCTTATTGTAGTTGTTTTAAGTTGCCCATCAAAAAAGAATTATAGGTATTGGGGTCCCTGGTGATCCAGGATATGTAATTTTAATAGAATTGTTTAGTGAATATTACATTGAATTGGTAAAAGTTGGAGGAGTTTTTTATTTGTAACAGTGGTAGTATTTATAATAAAAATCAAATAGACCTAAGGTTTCAATGCTATGAGTTGAGATAAATCATAAAAGTCATGAGTAGTTTGCAAAATTCTCATTTGGTTGTAATATAGTTATTATCCAATAATATACACTTACTAATTTTAGGTTAACTTACTCTAATTTTATATGGATTTTAGAAGGGCATGATTCCATGTTGTCTCTCTGGCTTGTGTTTTGCCAAATTTCTACATCAATATTTTGTTCATAGAGTCTTTACTCTAGGGTTACTTCCCTCCCAATAATAGGTAATATATAATAAATTTACATAGTTTGTTATAGTATACTATGATTTTTGTATGTGATTGATTCCTTGATACTTCCCTAACTGTGGTGTTAAAGAACAAAAGTTAAGCAAGTAAATTTAAAAATCTTACTGGCTTTATTAAGTGATTCATTAATTGTCCAAATTAAAAGTATTTATAGGCAAAAGGATGTGGCAGGGAGTTATTAGCAAGAGAAAGTAAAGGATTGCTTTGAAACCAGGTGTTCTTTTGCAGGGCAGGGAAGGGCAGAGGCTTTATCATGCAGATGGGTTTCCTAGAATTGATTAGGACATTTCAGACTGATTGGTTTAAAATTCCACTCCACAGGGAAGCTGGGGTGGCTCAGCAGGTTAAGCACTCTCTTTGCAGCCCCAGGGATGGAGGATCCAATCCCAGCTTCCCATACTGACCCATATGCTAAACTGAGGTGTGCTTTCCACGAGGGAGGCCCCCCATTTGGTTCTTGCCCTTTGGGTTGGCTCCTGGCTCCAGGGAGCGTGCCTCCCATGTTGGAGGCCCCCAGTCTAGTTATTCCCCCACCCCTGCATGGCCCCTGTCCACCTGTGTGGAATGAAACTGTGTCTAAAACCAATGATGTACAACTATGGAGACTGCTCTGGGTACCTCCCCTCTCACCCTCCCACCCCTTCTCTCTGTTTCTCTCTGTCTCTGTCAAAAACAATAAATCTTAAAAAAAAATGTCACTCCTAAGTGAGGCTGAAACTGCAATTAGTTTAGTTAAGTTCTGGTTAGGTGACATTGCTTAGCTTAGCAAAACTGACTCCATTTTGGCCTATTGTTTCTTTTCTTTTTTAACAGTGGGTTTCCATGTGATACACATCAAATGATAGATAAATTCTCTGCCACCCCAAGGCAGGTGCACTTTAATGTATAATAGATGAGGCAAAGAGGACTTCCCAGAAGTACCAGCTCTCCTTAAGGGAAGACTATGCTTGCCATTGCTCTCAGTAGGTTTCTGACTTATCTATAATAGGTTCTTGGTTTTGAGAGGTATATGCATATTAATATCACATTGTCCTAATACTCATAGTTTGAAGAGACATACCTTATTTCTGAAAACCAAGGAAAGAGCATTCTCTTTAATTTGTTCCTGAGTGCTCTGCTCAGTTGAAATTTAAATGATAATCATGGACATTTGTATTTCCGTTGGAGAATATTTCATAGCTATAGATATTAACATTAAGATTAAAAAAAAAAAACAATTTCCTTACTAAATTACACTTTTTTTGTGTTTAATTCTCACTTACTTCTTTAAATCTCTTGAATCAACCTCTTCAGGAGGGAAATATTTGCCAGGTTTTCCTTTTCTCCGAAAGGATTACCACCCTGAGAAGTAAGTCTTCTTTTTAGACTGCATAGTTTTCTAGATTTAGATTCTGTGATACTGGCAGACAAAAGGCCTTTAAATTCCTCCAAAATAACCTTAGAGGAGATACTAAAAACAAAATGCTCATCAAGTTGAATAACTGTCTTGGTAAATTAATGTCACAACATCTTAATTGATGCTAAATAGGCATCATAATTAATGCAAGAGTGACATAAATTAAAGTGATATAAATTTTGACATAAGGGTGCTTATCATGAGATCATAAAAAATAATCACACCCCTGTGGTGTGATTCACTAGGAATGCAATCTGAGTCTCTTTGCAAGTAAGTCCAGGACAAAAGTTCCTAGATGAAAAATGTCTGAGATTGTGTTATAAGAAAGACCTAGATCCTGGTTAGACACTCAAATCGTAAACTATGCCATTTTAGAGCTAAATATTTCCTAAGAGTTAATCTATTTAGAAGTCCTGAATTTACAGGTAAAGAAATGGAGCTTTTGGAAACTCAAACAATAGCCCAAAATATAACTCAAACAATAGCCCATGCCTTGTACTGTGGAGCTGGAACCACCAGGACACTACCCACTACTGGTCAAGTACTGTCAATTACACATGGATGGCACATTGGCAATGAGCATTGATTAGTGCCTACTCCGATATTCCCTGACGGTTTCCCATGGTTTTCTCAAGAGAGAGTTTGGGAAAAAGAAGAATCTTAGGTTTATTACATGTAGGATATGCTGTTTAATATATCTCCCTTCCCCTGAAATTTAGATTGCATATCAGCATATTAAAGGCTCTCCAGAGTCCTAGGGTTAAAAATAAATGAGAAAGATATCTCTAAATCTTTAACATGGTAGTGCTTAGATTTACTTGGAAACCACTTTATTCATGAAAACTAGATCGGTTGTTAAAAAAAGAAAAAGGATACCTGACTTCAGTGGTTGTGGAACTCTGATTTTAGCCACTGTCTTTAGTGACTGGCATTCCTTTAGGAATTAATATTTTCAGAGAATCTGGCCTATCCGTTCTTAGACCTTCCACTCACATATAATTGGTGGCACATAATTATCAGTGAATCATATCCTGAAACAAAGATTAGTTTCTGGAAGAACTTGCTATGATTATAAAGGATTCCTCCCCCCCCCCCTTAAACATGTTTGTGTATATGTTAGTACTCTCACACTTAACATTACCTTTATACTGTGATTGGGTAGAATAATTTCCAGTGAGGATGGCTTCAACATACAAAAAAAAAAAGAGAGAGAGAGAGAAAGAGAGAGAGAAATGTGCTTTAGTGTCACTATACTGTGTTACATTCTAGTTTGGTTGTATAATTTGTGTATATCGTACCTGTTGTCCTGGCATTCTGTAATCTAACTACCAGTAGCATCCCCTTTTATACTCTCAAAAATGTCCTGCTTCAGAAATAAATTGTGGTCAGCTCACTTTTGGAGGTATCTGTAGGATGATTGCCTTTTTATTGTTACTGTAATTAATTTGAGCAGGTGATACTACTTTTAAAAATATCTCATTCAGACAGATGCTAATGGGGTTGCTTCATTTTTCCTCCTATTTCTCTAAGGGTTCCTTCCCATTTTTACCGGTGGATTTGTCTTCCTCAATTTAGACCTTTCATCTTTTTGTTTCTCTAAATTTTGTTGTAGGGCCCCTTCTCTTCTCAATATACTTGCTCTCCCTGGGAGAAATCTCATTTTCTCTAGTGGTTTCAATTACCATCTGCATGCTGATGTCTCCCATATATTTGCATTTATTTCTACCATCTCATTTTGTGCTTTCAGCTTGCAATGTTTTCTTTATTTCTTTTTTTTTCTTTCCAAACTTGATTTGTCTGGCATTGAATAATATCTTGTTTGTTTATATTTACTCATTTGAAATTTATTCATTTTGTATGACCATTTTAGTTATTGAACTTAAATTTTTAACATGCTTGTCTGCCTTAAAGTCTTCATTGCATCAGCACTATTGAACTGAGCAATGCAAGGACCTTAAATTCCTTTAACTTCTTTCTTTATCCTCCCATCTTATCTGTTACTTTTCTGTAGTATTTATTCTACTTTATTTAGATACATATTTTATGGAAATATATTATCTATAGCGAATAGGGCACAAATCGCAAACAAAGAGCTCAATGGGTTTTTTTAAAAAAAAAATATTTATTTATTTTTGACAGAGAGAGAGAGAGAGAGAGAGAGAGAGAGAGAGAGAGAGAACTGAACTGGGGGAGCTCCCAGTTCAGCATATGGTTCTGCACGGGCCGGGGCTGGGATTCGATCCCTGGTCCCCGGCGCTGCAAAGTGAGCGCTTAACCCACTAAGCCATCCCGGCTTCCCCTGTTTGTTTTTTTTGAAGCAAAGGTCACACACCTACCACCCAGATCAAGAATTAGAACACGGGAAAGCCCGGACGGCTCAGCAGGTTGAGCGCTCGCTTTGAGGCCCCGAGGACCGAGGATCGAATCCCGGCTCCGGCCCAGGCAGGACCCACGTGCTGAACTGGGGAGTTCCCACAGTTCGGTTCTCTAGCTGTCTCTGTCTCTGTCTCTCTCTCTCTATCTGTCAAAAGTAAAATAAAAATAAATATGCACTGAAGATAAAATAATTACTCTCTATAAATATAAAAAGATATATATAAAAAAAAAAAAAAAAAGAAAGAATTAGAACATTACCAGTTCCTCTGAAACCCCTTCATGCCTTCTCCAATTTACCGTAACCCTTGGCCCCTCCAGCCAAAGGAAAACCATTATTCAGACTTCTATAGACATATTGATTTCAAATCTGTTTTTTGAGCTTCGTATGAATGGAATCATAGATTATGTAACTCTTTTGTTCTTGACTTCTTTGGCATAACATTATGTCTGTGACATGCATCTATTTTTTTTTTTGTTTTTTTGTTATAATAATTTATTCTTTCCATTGTTACATAGTGTTCTACTTTATGACTGTGTTACAGGGTTTTTGTTTTTTTTTTAGCTATGTGACTGATAGACATTTGATTACTTGCAGTTTGGGGTTATCACAAATAATACTGTTATGAATATTCTTCTATCGGTCTCATTGGTGTTCATGTGCATTCATTTCTATTGAATATTTGCCAGATTTTAAAATTGCTGGGTCAGAATTTATCCCTTCAGCTTTAGCGGGATCCAAGAACAGTCCCGGGTGTTGGCGCTTCACCTGCAATGTGGGAGAAGGGTTCTACAGCTACACCGTGGAAGTTCTCTTGACCAACATCCTGGAGACTGCCTTCATGTCTCCCTAGTATTGGAACCCTTGCTTCTGATTCCCACATCTTCCTCCTTTCTGATTTAACTCCTCACTTACTAGAGTGTAACCTATGGTAACTTTCTTACCAAAATGGGGTCTTTGGAAGGTAAAGGTTTTGAGCTACAAATGGATTATTAGCAGTTTGTTGCTTATGGAATACCACGTTGGAATTCATCTTACCTGGACATTTTGAAGGCGGTGCTCCTTGTCTTCCAGCTTCTGGTCTTGAGGTTAAATAGTTTTAAGGTACTCTGATTATACGTCTTTTTATGTAACCTTTTAGTTTTTTCCTTTTCAAAAATTGTAGAATCTTGTCCTTATTCCTGGTATTTTTCAATACAGTGTACCTTCTGTGGCTTTTTGTTCTAACCACTGTGTTAGGCAGTGTGTGGGACCTTTTAGTTTTATTTATTTGATAAATTTGTAATTCTCTTCTCTTAAAATTCCTTTTTTCTTTCTTTTTTTTTGAAACTATTATTTGGATATTAGACTCTTGATTTGCTTTTCTAATCTTAATTTTCTCTCTGATTTCCCAACTGTCTTTTTATTTTACTTTCTATGATATTTCCCCGCATTTTTAATATCAAATTTATTATTTCTACTCTCTTATTTCTGTTCATTGTAAAAAATTCCTTTTTAGCTTTCTTTTTTTGTTTCATGGATATAATATACCTACTTCTCTGAGGTTATTAATGATAATTTTTAACTTTTCTTCTGATTTCTGCACTACTTTTATCTCCATTGGGCTTCTTTTCTTCTATTGGTTTCTTTTTATCACTGTCTTTCATGTTGGAGGCCTCTGATAAATTTCTGGTGATCCTTAGATGTACAATTATTTTTAACAGTGGGACAGTGAAGCACTAAGACTTGAAGAGATTTTGTGGTGAATAAGCAATTTTGGTTTTGTTAGACTTTATATTTTTTATTTTTATATTAACATACAGTAAAAAATGACTTGATTTACAGAGTTCTGATTTTTAACAGATGGGTAGATTCGTGTAGCTCTTATGACTACAACCAAGATACAGAACAGTGTCATCACCCCCCAAAAAAACTCCCTTGAGTTTCATCTTTGTAACCACATCCTCCTCTCACAACTAACCCATGAGAATCACTCATCTATTCTTTGTCCCTCTAGTTTTGTCTTTTCAACAATCATGTTAATGGATATGTGTAACCCTTTGAGATTGGATTCTTTCACTCCCAAATGACTCAGGGATTTATTTAGTTTGTTGCAAAACAAAACAAAGCAAAACAAAACAAAAACAAATATTTTATCCCTTATTATTGTTGGGTAGTAGTCCACTTTAAGGATATAACACAGCCTGTTTTTCCACTCATTTGTGAAGCCATTTAAATTTCTAGCTTTGGTGATTACAAAAGGAAAGGAACTGCTGTAACCATTTGTGTAAGGTTTTTGCATAAACTTAATTTTTTTTTTCTCTAAGGTAAACACCTAGAAGTTGAGTTACTATGTCATATGTTAAGAATATGTTTGACTTTATAAGAAAGTGGGAAAGTATTTTCCACAGTGGCTGTACCATTTTGCATTCCCACCAGGAATGTGTGGAATTTCAGTTGTTCCTTATGCATTCCTACCAGGAATGTGTGGAATTTCAGTTGTTCCTTATCCTCATTAACATTTGGTATTATCACAAGTTTTTATTTAATCATTCTAATAAGTGTGTATTGAATATTATCATTATCCTTTATCACGTATGTGATTTGCAAATATTTTCTCCTAGTCTATAGCTTGTCTTGCCATTCTCTTAATTGTTTTTTTTTAAGATTTATTTTTATTGTTTTTTTGACAGAGAGAGAGAGAGAGAGAGACAGAGACAGAAGGGGGAGGGCCCAAAACAGTCTCCACAGCGCACATCATTGGTTCTTCCACATAGTTTCATTCCACAGGTGGGCGTGTGGCTGTACAGGGCAGGAAATGGGCTGGGGTCTCACCGGGGTGAGAACTGAACTGGGAGCACTCCCCAGTTCAGCATATGGGTCTGCACAGGCCAGGGTCAGGATTCGATTTTTGGTCCCGGGGGCTGCAAAGTGAGTGCTTAACCCACTGAGCCATCCTGGCTTCCCCTCTTAATTGTTTTTATTTGTGTATTACAAATTGTATTTCATATGACCAGTTCTCTTATTTTTACGATCTTTTTTTTTTCCCCTTCTAAATCACAGAGAAGCCTATGTATGTCAGCTGGGATCAAAACTCCTAAAAGATGGGAACTGGTAATATCTAATACAACCTTTATTAATTTTGAGCTCACTGACTGTGTGTCCATCAGAACCTGTTCAGGCTGTTTCCAAGGACAGGGTAAGTTGATTGAATAGATAAGACAGTAAATAAGGCCAGCACTCAAGTAAACATGATAAATAGTGGCAAAGCCTTTGTGATTCATTTCTTCCAGCTATAAAATGCATTGATAGAAGTTGCCTAAAAGAAATTCTAAAAGAGGCCAGGTGCTCTCAATGTGGCCTCTGCAGCTCTCCATTCTTTTCCTATGGATGGCATCTGTCATACAGTCATTATGAGGCCATGTCTCTGCTGGACTCTGAGCTTCATAAAGACAGTAATCAGGTCTCTACTGCTCACAGTTTTATCATTAGTACCTAGTAGGCTGATGCCTGATTAAATTAATGAAGGGAGTTTGATGGGTAGACATATAAATACAAACCAACGTACAGGCAGTACTTCCTGAAAGAGCCAGAATTTAGTACTTTGTTTTCAATAGCCTAAGGTTTGTTGTGTGTATGAAGAGAACCACAGGAATTTTTGTTCACTTGTTAACCACATCTCAGAGATGGTGAGTAATACCTCAGAGGACTCATGGGCCAAGGTGAAAAGAATTGGAGAGCAATCTAGTTGATTTGATCATTGTAAACAGCTAACCAACTAATTCAAGTAAATATGCTCATGTGGTTTGAACCACCAATTTAGATAATTGTTTGTTTTTTTAATTAAATGAATAATCAGCAGTGTTCCACTTTTATTTTGTTGTTGTTTTTTTTCTGTATAGGCAGAGCCAAAGACTATTTTTAAAATTGTAGAAATTTTAATAGGAATAAAAGCTACGTTATGGCATTTACTTCAAATCAAAATTCCTCTGGACTTTGATAGCTTCACTGTTTTATATCATTTACAAGACAGTGAGAAAAAACACACTATTCCTTATTAACTCCAATCCCTGGATATTCTTAGCTATGTTTTGTTCATTTGCTTAAAAACTGTTTATTCCAGGTTCCGTTTACGAAACTGGGTGTACAAAGATGAAAAACATACAGTTCTTGTCTATCAGGGACTCTTGATTAAGGGATCACAATAAATGCTTAATCCAGTCACTGTACTAGAGTGTGATAGATAAAATTCTAGAAAACTGAACAAGGTCAGTGAAAGGAGTAAGGAAGGAGGTCAGGTAAGATTTCACGAAGGTGACTCCTGAGCAGGGTTTTAAAAGGTGAATAGAAATTTGCAAAGGAGAAAGGACAGGGAAAAGTTTCTATGTATTAGGAACAGTATATACAAGAAACCAAATTGTGGAGGTTCAAGTGGTTGTGGTTCTAGATGAACTATTGGACTCGTAAGAGGTTAATCATAGAGCCATGAATGCATGACTTAGTTCACTGCATGGACTCTACTGGGCTGCAGGAGAAAACATCAGGGCTTCTAGTTGTATCTTATTCTTTTTTATCTTCCTTTTTGTGTCTGTTATAATGTACATAATGCAGAAGTATAGTACTATAAGTACTCAGTTTTTAAATTTTAGTTACAGGGGTATGTGAATTAGAAGACCAATGCCATAGTGTCTTCCTGGGCAACAGGATTAGTAACAGACTGATGGATCACTTGGAAGTGTTCTGAGGGAAAGTGCTAAGAAGGGGAGCCCTAGAGCTAATACTTAAAAAGTGTGTTACTATTACTATTTGCTCACATGATTGAATGTTGCTTATGAGGGTAAATATTTAAACTATAGACCTCAGAAGAGGTGGGCTTATTCTCACCATAGAAGAATTGGAGCAGACAGGTTGAAAGACTAAACCATAACACCTTGAGTGTTTTGTAATTAGTGAATTAGTGTTCTGTGTCTATTTTCTGCTAGAACACAGTTTCTCATGCTTGGCACTATTAGTATTTTTGGCTGGATAAATTTTTGTTGTGGGACTGTCTTATGCCTTGAGGGCATGTCGATTTCTATCTACTCTATGCAAATAGCACTGCCATCCGTCCAGTTGTGACAGTTAAAAATGTTCCAACTAGGGCCAAATGTTCTCTGGAGGGCAAAACCCCCTCCTGCTTGAGAATCACTGCCCTAGAATACAGGCGGCATGAAGGCAGCACCATTGCTGCTCTTGTTTCCCACCGTCTCCAGCACATGCCACAGAGCCAGGCATACAGTAAGAGTTCATGATTTTTGTTTTCTTGAACAAATAGTGAGTGATTATAAACTTATATAAGTATGCAATTTAAAGTGCTGAAAACATTTCAGTGAATTGAGCTGCCATTTGCTATAAGAGTTTTTTGTGCTATGTGTAACAGTCTTTCTGTCTTCCATTTTGTAGGTGGATTTACTGTGAAGACCAACCAGTTGAAATTTATAAATTCTCCCAACTTGGTAGCATTTCCATTTCCTCATGCAGCAGTTTTGGAAGACTTGGATGGGTCTCTGTCTGGGAAAAATGGAAGTCATGTTCTTGCTTCTATGGAAACACTCTCAGATTCTTGTTTGGTCAACGACAGCTTTAGTCAGATTGTTCCTGGCAGTGTCTGTAGGGAAGATGTTCTTTTTCATCGTATGTCCGTTGGATTGTAAGTTGAATTAACTATACTTTTCAGTTTGCCGATAAGCACACATCTTGAGGTTTATAGAAGAAAAATTGTTTTCTAGAGGCTATTTGCAATGTTCAGGGCTACAGAAGTGGTGTGAGAATAATTTTGAGAGCTGTCAAATGATAAGTTTATGGTAGTTTTATGCTGACTCAGATGGCAGCTAACTGTCAATGTCCCTGGACCAGAACTCAGAGCGCATGACCTCTTATTGACATTTTGAGCTACTGGCTTCCTCTTGAAAAGACTTGCAACCAACAATAAATTTGAAATGTACTTAAAGTCAAAGTATTCTTAAAAATTCCGATAATGTCCATTCTCGTTTATACACATGTATTCTCTCCAATCTCTTTTTAAGTGTTCAGTATGCTCCAGGGAAACAATTGCTGATGCCTTCCTATTACTTGCAACACTGCTTCACTCCAGTTCATTTTCCTTGTTAATTTCATGAACTATTGGATTCGTACAATACATTTCCTATTAGTATTGGAGCAAGGACACCTTGGCTATGCTAGTCAAACTATCATTAAGTCAGCAGCTGAGCTGTTTATAATGCATAATAGGATCACTTCTGCCCTCTTTAATTTCCAGGTAATGATTGCCGAGTGTCTAGGGTTCTTTTACCTATTTCAAATTCATTGTATTTGTATATATTTAGCCACACTTCTTTTCTTCCTTTGTTTTAAGTGTTCTAACTGCATGAATACTAAGTCAACTTATTCAGCTAGCCCATGTTAGCTTCCTTTTTAAACCACTAAACTCCAGAGAGTGAGCCAATGTAGTCAGGATTGCACTAAGTCTGCAGTTTGAGCACTGATGGAATTGGTATCTTGACATTCTATTTTAGAAGGCTTAGAAATATACTGCTAGCATTGACTCGTCTGAAAAATTTTCACTTTTGCTTTCTAGACTGTTTATTATTCTGTTTAATGTTAACAGTACCCCCAATTTCAGTGAGTAAAATAGCAATGTGGAGGGCTGTATTTTTAAATTTAATCATATTGATTGTATAGAACATGACTTTTTTTTTCAATTCTCACAGATGTAATTCTCCTAATTTTTATTATTATTGTAGTGATTTTTACAACAGGTGTTTTTAATGAGTGTTTTAAGATTTATAAAAGTTATTATTTTTTATATGTGTTCTTTTTTTTTAAATAACGACATTATAGATTTGTGTAGTTATAAAGAACATTATGTGCTTGTAACTATTTAATTCTCTGTGTTGATTAGACTCCGTTTTTCTCCCTTACTTTGAGACCTACTGGGAAACCGTCTCTTAGGCACTTAGTGGTGGTGGTGTTAGAAGCCACTGCGGATGTAAACTTGTCTGACCCTCTGTTGTTGGAGATACCTAGGACAGGATACTTAGGTGCTTACCTTTGCAGCAGGTCATGATACCAGAATGTAGGGACTGACAAGGTCAAAAGGATAGTAATCCTGAAATGATATTCTAAGTAGATTAAAAAGGCTCCTAATAGAGTGAAAAACATGCCTCGGTTTGTCTAAAAATGTTCTGCTTATATAATAAAAAAATCTCATGTCCCAGAAATACCTTCCTGCTTGAGAAAACCAGGGGAAGCCAGGATGGCTCAGTGGGTTAAGTGCTCGCTTTGCAGCGCCAGGGACTGAGGATCGAATCCTGGCCCTGGCTCGTGGGGACCCATATGCGGAACTGGGGAGTTCTCCCAGTTCAGTTCTCTCTCTGTCTCTATCTCTCTCTCTGTCAAAAAACAAACAAAAAACAATTAAAAAAAAAAAGAGAAAACCAGAATAGTTTGTCACCCTACTCTCTAGGCTTCTATTTAACAATTTTCAAGTTGACCCCCAGTTCTATGGACAAATGGCCAACTACCCCAAAGTTGCTCCAGGGGAGTTTTAGCATGCTCCCAATTGTAAGTCTTTTGGCCCCCAGAGCCCTCACTTCTAGGATAAGGTAATTGGATTCGATGGAGTCTAGGGAGTTGCTAGTCAAAGTGCACCAGTGTCACCTGGGAGCTTGTTAGACCTGGGGAATCATGGACTCCACCCCAGAGATGCTGCCTTAGAATTCCTAGGTGATTTATATTCACATGTGAGAAGCAGTGCTCTAAGGTCCTTCTAACTTTATCTTTTTATGATTCTATCCCCAGCTATTTGCGCTTGCTCAGTGACTTGATCTTTGTCCCAGAGCATCATAACCTCAATAGGAACATGTCAGAGCTAATGATCAATTGGAATTCAGTGTAGATACAAACTTTGCTGCATTTCATGAAGAAAGGATTAATTTGTTGTGCTATTTGCCTTAGAGCAAGCACCCTGAAGTTGATTTACAAAACTCTCACAGTCGTGGTGTTTTGGGGTTGCATGTTGATGGAGACCTGATATGGCACAAGCACTCCTGCTGTCTTCACTTTCAACTCTTAACCTCCCTCCCTCAACTCAATGTCCCCAAGTGGGCTGGGTGTGTGGCCTTGCATAGCTTTGTAAAAAAGCATCCATTTATCTTTTAAGTACCCATTTTCCTTTTGCTAACAACCAAGTGATTGGAGTGTAATTTCTTCCTTGGAAGCCAGCCGCTTTGCTCTAATGTTACCCGAAGTTCTTTGTTTGACATGGGCAGCCTTCTGCTCTTCCCTCACTACTTTAAGTCTGGTGGGTACCCACATTTGTGGCACTTCTTGTTTTACAGCTTCCTCTGACTCAAGCCTAGTGGTTGGGTTGACAGAGGCACGTCAATATGTAAAATTGATAATAATAATTAATGTTTAGATGAAGACAAATTTTCAACCTCTACAAGGCAGAGTGTAGTTTATATTTTGTTAAAATGGCAACATGCTTCATTTGCATGAGAGCTTTTTATGTCATTTTCTCTCTCACTGGTTCTAAAAACAGGATTTCTGTAGGATCCATAGGTATTCTGGATAGTGTTCTTTTCCTGGCATCTTTTTCTACTAATCTCATTCTCAAGCCTCCATCCTTTCTGATAAGACAGGAGTGGTGTTAGTCCTACCAATGTAAGCCAGGACTACATTTCAGAAAAATATATCAGTGATCATTTATTCTCTAGAGGTCCCCTAAGGATGACATGATGTCATGCCTTGGATAGTTCTTGGTTTCATTCATCCCCAAATTTAGATAACTGATTTCTTCTGTATAGGGAACCTAGGTAATATTGCCAATAGATTTTTGTGTGCTCCTTCCAGATCTTTTTTTGTAAGCTCCGCTCCTTGTTCTTTAAGTGCTAGTATTTTCTTAGGGCCCTGTGAAGAGCTTTTCTTCTCTTAAGTTATACTCTTCTCAGGTTATCTGGGTTATTTTACCACCTCAGTTAACATTCACTGACGCTTCTAGATTTTTTTCCCTCTAGTCTATGTGGCTGTACTGAGTGCCAGACTCATTTATCCAACTGCCCTTAGGAGCTGCACTGTCCAATATTGTAGCCACTTGCCACATGTGGCTACTGAACACTTGAAATGTAGCTTGTCCAAAATTGAGGAGTTGTATAAGTATGAATTATACATCCTATTTCTAAGACTTGGTATAAAAAAAGTAATTTATATTGATTATGTTGAAATGATAATATTTTGGATATATTGGGTTAAACATATTACTAAGTTTAATTTTACCTGTTTCTTTTTACTTTTTTTAATGTGTCTCATTTAAAATTTAAGATGATAGCTGTGAATTGCATTATGTACCTATTGAGCAGCAGTGCTTTCAATGCTTTCACTAGAGTATTTAAGAGCCATCTCAAACTTGACTTCCCAACTGAATTTGTTATCTTTATCCATAGACCTATGTAATCCCTCCTGGCTAGTCAGGCAAATGCTTCAGTTGTTTAAATGAGAAACATGGAGTTATACTTGACTTATCTTCTTACCTTATTTCTCCATAAATCACCTACCAAATTCAGGTCATTTTATCTCTCCCCCAAACTCCTCTTGAGTCTTTCTACTTCTCTTCTTCCTAACTTCTTCTCTGTAATCCAGGCAACCATTACCCTTTACCTGTCTACCCACAACAGCCTCTTAGCTTGCCACCTTGCTATGCTCCCATCGTTGAACTTTATAAAGGAAAATCTGGTCTTACCATTTATTCATCCCCTTGCTTGACACTTTTAAAGATACCTTAGTGCCTATTGAAGAAAATCCAACATTTTATATCTTATGGACCCTTCATAACCTGTTCCCTGTTTATAGTTCTAGTATCGTCTCTCAGTACTCTGCCCACCCCTTCTTTGCATTTTATGGTTCAGCCATACTCAGCTTCTTTGTGCTTCTCGTTTCATAAGGTTCATCTTCCTTAAACTCAGCTTGGAGGTAATTTTCTCTGGTAAGCTTCTCTGGAGCTTTCCACACTAGTTTTGGTATCACTACTGAGTGCTGGTTCTCTATACTTGCTCTCTAGCCAGTGCTTGCTCATAGCTCCTACATAGCTTTGTAAATTGTTTATCTGTTCTTGTAAATGATAGGCAGGGTGAGGATAGGGTTTTTGTGTGTACTTGTTTATATCATAGTGCCCAATACCATGTTGGATACATAGTGCCTGAATAAAATTAATATTGCATAAATAAATATAAAGAAAAAGAATTGTGGAGGCTTTAAAAATTTTCTGTAAGACCTTTATTGTCCATTTTTCTCTTGGGACATATTTATGAGGAGCCCATGACACTCAATGTTTCTTCGGAAGATCCAGAATTAAAATGTTATCTCCAATCTTTATTTCTAAAATTCTTATGAAAATACCTAATACTTAAGAATATCCCTTTATAATGTCTTCTTGGCTTTTACTTTCCTGGGGCTGTCAGTTGATCAGATTATTTATTTTAATAACCTAATCATTTTCTACTCTACCCCTACCCCATCCTTATTAAATCAGCAGTTTGCCTATATTTGCCATTGTTTTTCCCCCTAGTCATACACATGCATAGAACTGTAATGGGGAAAATGAGAAGTCAACCTTCACAACTACCATCTGGGAATTATTATTTTCCTTCCTTCCTTCCTTCCTTCCTTCCTTCCTTCCTTCCTTCCTTCCTTCCTTTCTTTCTTTCTTCCTTTCTTTCTTTCTTCTTATTTTATTATGTTTAGAGCACTCTATGGTTGCCTTAGTTGTCATAGACTTATTCAGATAACATTAAATCAAACCTTGATCTGTTTTCCAATTATTGACTGGATTGAGTGTGGGAAAAGTTCGGAGAGTTTACAAGATGTTGTGGATTGGCCAACCACTCTTTTTGAGTTTTTAAAGGTTGTGAGGTGGACTTGTACATCTGTAAACTGTCTAATTGTTACCAACCAATGTAACCTCATCAAATTTAACAATAAATTAAAAAAAAAAAAAAAAAAAAGAGACATAAAAAAAAAAAGGTTGTACGTAAAAATGAAGTCAGTGTGAATTCATATATTTGCAATTATTTTTCAAAATCTCAAGAATAGAGAAGTAATTAAGAATCATTTGTGGATACAAGACATAGCACCCTAACATCCCAACTTCCTAGGTGTATTACTTCATCTCTTTTTGCTTCAACTCTTATTTCAGCAAAATAGATATAATGGTATTTATCTCACAGGGTAATTGCCTGGCATATAGTAAATGCTTAATACATGTTGACTTTTAGAAGTCCCTATGTTACATTTGTGTTTTACAAAACATATAGACATAAACATTGAATAAAATACTATACATTATTATTCTGAGAAGCAAATGTGTGGCAAGGAAATTAAGTTTGCTCAGTGTGACTTAATCTAATTCTTAAAAAATATCAAATACTTTCCAATAGTCACATGACATTATACTGATTCAGCAAAACCTCCCAGGTATCATTCAGGACACAGTCTTTTTGATTCATCATTCCCCAATACCTTCTGTTTCTCCCTTCCTACTTCTCCTGGAAAAGAGAAGAAAAGGTTAATGTTCTTGTGGCTCACCTTGATTCTTAGATCTTGCTTAATATCCTCTCCTGTAGTGCTTGCGTTCAGTTTTTACCTATGTAGCTGCTCTTAATGTGTCAGTGTTCAGAGTATGAGGCACCCCCTGCCTCTGTAAATGTAAAAGTAAAAAAGAGTTCAAATGGAAAATTTGGCCTACCTTTTCCTTTGATAATCACCTAACTCTCCTTCCTAGGGATAAATAGGCATAGCATCACTAATGGTATGTTTTTAGTCCTCAAAAACAACAAAAGAAACAAACAAAAAAAACCTGTGTGAGACAGAAAAATACCAAGAAGTATTATTGTCTCAAGGCAGTGAAAGTTACAAAAGTAAAATATAAAAGGATCTGAAAATCATAGTAAACCCCAAAACTGAGGAATATCATCAAATCATGGTATTACTGAAAATGGCATTAGGATGACAATGAGCTTGTAAACTGGTGTCAGTCATTTCTACCACAGCACCAGGTGTGTGTGTGTGTGTGTGTGTGTGTGTGTATATAAATAAAAGGAAAAATAAGCTTCTTATTCTAATTTCCTACCTGATGCATAAAATAGTTTTCAATATCCCTGATGAGTAGTTGTCTTAGCTTCTATAGTGGCATTATGTTCTGGGGCAGCCATTCCAATGGAATTGAACAGATTAAGAGATGCAACTGTGTTTGAAGGATCAGATGAGGTAGTATGATAGACATTTATTGTTTCTTTTTATGGATTAAGATAGAATAGGCAACATTTATTATCCTAAGTGTATTGCAAAAGCTTTAGATACTACATTTGAGTAGGTGCTATGTTGATTCTTGGATTTCTATACAACAAACTATCATTTCTTTAGCTTACTCTGAAAAATGATAGACTGAAATATATATCTGAAAAATTATGGAGGAGTGATGTTTTGGTGTGTCTGCCAGATAAACAAGGATTGTTAAATCATATGGCTTGCCTCGCTGCCTACCAGTCCTGTATATAATGTGAATTTAAAGATTTTTAAAAGCTTAGGGGAAAGACTGAATGTTGTGGCTTCTTTCTTTTGAGGTTTCTTACTCTGAAGGAGAAATATGGAAGTGAATCTCATTCAATAAGGGTATATAACTTATTTGCATATGCATAACTTGTTACTGCGTTGTGGCAGGTCTGCAGGTAGGATAGTGGTTTCTGACAAGGATTTATTATGTCCTTTTAAAGGACGCTCAAGCCAAACTGTGCCCCCAAAATTTGTTGGCTGTGCTCAGAATATCAATTTGTTTTTTGTGAAGTAAAAGATGAGAGCCACAGTAGCAAGCACTAATATCCAGGAGATGCTAGCAGCATTCCAGGCTAATTATTATGATGTGTCTGGCTCAGGAGATGCATAATTATTAAAGGGTTATTTCACAATTGTCCCAAATTGAGAGCATGTAGAGCACAATGCAATGTTTGTCTTAATACACTGAGTTATATGGACCCTCAGGAAAAGTAAGCTAATTGTAAACACAAACCAAGGTGTTAATATTTGTTCTCATTGGTATTGTTGATTGCCTAACAAATCCTTTGTGGGCAGTATATATCCAGCAATTCCACAGTGTATGGGCACTAAATTACATAACTGTTTATGCAACTAGTATTGTAAATTGATACTCAGGCTGGGAAGGTTTATCAAGTAATAGTGCTATATTTCTAAAAATAAAATTTCTTAAATAAGAACAGTGTTGGTTGTTAGAGAGAGAGAGAGAGAGAGAGAGAGAGAGAGAGAGAGAGAGAGAGAGAGAGAAAACAAAAATGTAATGTATCCCATTGAACAGAAAAAGAAAAAAAAAAGGCTTTGTTGACCTTTTGTCTTTTTGATTGTATACAGGAGTAGTTACTGACACAGAGGTAAGGGTTAACATTTAAAATGGACTGATTGCCTCCTGATTTCTTGCATATAAAGCCATGAGAAGTTCAGGGAGACTTCTTCCCCCAGTAATGAAGCTCTCTGCTGCTAATGGCCCATGCAGACTCCCTTGGCTCTTCCAAATTAGAAATACTTTTTGTGCTCCTTTGCTTCATTAACAGTAAAGAGAGGGAGATTGGTGGCTATTTAGGGCACAGGGAAATTAGTGGCTATTTAGGGCAAGTGAAAATTGTAGTAATTATGGTTGGTAAATTCTTTTCACGGTGTTCTTTGACTCTGGATGTTCTTTTGGTGCTTTTCAGAAGAGCCCACCACTGTCACTGCTGGCATTTGTCCTAGATGGAGGATAGCTGACTTGACTTTGACTTTTTGGACCCCTGTGATGGTCAACACCAGGCATCTTGCCTAGTGGGAGATGATGGGTTTTTTACATTTTGATTTTCTTCTCAGGAGATACTATGATTCTTTCCACTACTGGCTGTGTGTGGTGAAATTATGTTCAACAAATTCTTTCTCTATGTGCATTGCATTACAGAAAGCTGATGCTGTGTGTGTGAGAGCCTGTTGGGAAATTGCATCCTGATTAAACCTTGGTTGAGGTGGATGGGATGGCTTGATAGGATTAGGGCAATGCGTGCACACACATTTTAGTGCCACAATGTGCTATGGCACATCTCTGGTTGATCAAGGGGTTAGCATCAGATTACTAGATGTTGGTTGGTTGGAAGGAAAAGGGTATCAGAAGAAAGGTACAAAAGTCCTGAAGACCAATAGAACTGAATTAATGTTGGAATTTAGTTGATTTACTATCTTTGAAGAGGGGGTCTGGTTTATAAGAGCCTTCAGAAACTGAGGAGTACAGTCTGAAAAATGGCTCCTTGAGAATCGAAGTTACAATCTATAGAAACTCAACCAGAAGCAATGACACACCGTATTTTCCGGCGTATAAGACGACCGGGCGTATAAGACGACCCCCTAATTTTACAGTTAAAACATAGGTTTAGGCCTATATTCGCTGTATAAGACTACCCCCCACTTCCGAGGCTGTAGTCTTATACAGCGAATGTAGGCCTAAACCTATGTTTTAACTGTAAAATTAGGGGGTCGTCTTATACGCCCGGTCGTCTTATACGCCAGAAAATACGGGTACTAAAAGTTGATTTATAAATGTGATGCTGATGGAAATTTGAGAAACAATTAAGTTCAGTCAAAGTGAATATGAGGATGTTGGGGTCAACATTGCTGGAATTAAGTAGCGTTTCTGGAAATATCTATCCAATTGAGTGTATTATAGCATATTAAGTTAATATTTTCATGATTTTCAAGATGGTATGTGTATCTTAAGAAAAGAGTGAAAAATATAGATTGGTAAGGTAAAACAAGCGATAAAATACAGGTTGGAGGAATTAAATGTGAACAAATGAATGGATTTATATACAAATAGAATTCTTTTGGCCTATAGTTTAAAGAACCATGTATAAAACTGGTTTAATTGAGATCACATGACTAAAAATGTAAGAAATTTAAGTTGACCAGAAAGCTTTAGCATTTTTCTAAACCAGAGCTCACTCAGTGTAAATTGCTTCTATACACTCAGCAGTAGTTTTTCTGACCATTAAATGTTTAAGTCCTCTTGGCAAATATCCTACACGGTTTGGCTGTATCAAGCTCTGATGGTTTATGATCAAATGGTTTATCTCCTTTGGTTAATAAGTTTACAAGGCGTCTGGCACTCAGGTGGTTTTTCTGGGTAGACTTCCCTGAGTGAAAGTCAGTTCTATTCACTTTCGTGAGACCCTGTGACTAGCGTCCTATACTGTGGGGAACCCCACTTTATGTACCAACCATGGTGCCTACCGTAGCCAACTCATCTGCCTCTTTGGTGTTTCTTGGTTCCAACTTATCTCTTATCACATATGTTTTACAATCATTAAATATATTAGTTGGGCCAAATTGGGCTGGACGATCTCCTGGAACTCTGGGACTCATGGTTTCAGTCAGAGGAAGAGAGCCATGATGGCCGAGGACAAATGGCTGGAAAGTTCAAAAATAAAACTAAGATTTCTAGAGCTTTTCTTTCGTTCTTTTTTTTAATTGTTCAATTTATTGGGGTGATGATATTGGTTGGTAACAATTACATAGTTTCCAGGTGTACAACTTGACACACATCGTCTGTGTTTTGCATTATGTGCTCACCACCCAGAATCAGTTCTCCCTCCATCACCACATATCGGATGCCCCCTCCCTCTCCCCCTCTTACCCTCAGGCAACCAGCAAACTATTGAGTGTGTCCATGAGTTTTTGTTTCTTTGTTACTTTCAGTTTTATATTCCACCTCTAAGTGAGGTCATATGTTTCTTGATTCTTTCAGTCTGACTTATTTCGCTCAATAGGATGGTTTCAAGGTCCATTCATGTTGTCGTAAATGACTGTATTTTGTCTTTTCTTATCACTGAGTATTCCATTGTGTAAGTGTACCATGACTTCTTTATCCAGTCATCTATCAAAGGACACTTTGGTTGTTTCCACGACTTGGCCACTGTGAACAGTGCTGCGATGAACATTCGGGTACAGATATCTTTGTGGATTAAGGTTTTCAGGTTTTTTTGGATAGATACCCAGTAGAGGGATTGTCGGGTCATATGGTAATTCTATTCTTAAGGTTTTGAGGAATCTCCATACTGCCTTCCATAGTGATTGTTCCCGTTTATGTTCCCACCAGCAGTGTATGAGGGTTCCTTTTCCTTCACAGCCTCTCCAGCATTTGTTGTTCCTTGTCTTGTTGATTATAGCCATTCTCACAGGTGTGAGGTCATATTCATAGTGGTTTTTATTTGCATCTCCATAATTGCTAGTGATACTGTGCATTTTTTCATATATCTGTTTGTATGTCTTCATGAGAGAAGTGTCTGTTTAAGTCTTCTGCCTATTTTTAAATTGGATTGCATTAATTTTTGTTGTTGAGTTGTACAAATTCTTTGTATATTTTTGTATTAGCCCCTTATCAGAGGCATTATTAGTAAATATTTTCTCCCAGTTGGTTGGTTGCCTTTTTGCTTTGTTGATGGTTTCTTTTGCAGTACAGAAGCTTTTTAGTTTGATGAAGTCCCATTCATTTATTTGTGCTTTTACTTCCCTTGCCATTGAGGTCAGGTTCATAAAGTCCTCCCTGAACCCCAGATCCATAAGTTTAGTACCAATGTTTTCTTCTATGCAATTTATTGTTTCCTTTCTTATTTGGAGGTCTTTAATCCATTCTGACTTAATTTTGGTATATGGTTCACGTTCAGCCTTTTGCATGTGGTTTTCCAATTTTCCCAGCACCATTTACTAAAGAGGCTTTCTTTTTCCCACTGTATATTTTTCACTCCTTTGTCAAAAATAATCTGTCCATATATTTGGGGGGTTATTTCTGGGTTTTCTATAAAGCTTTTTAAAGATTAAAATATAAAAATAAATTCCAAAAACAGAGGAAGAATTTGAGGCTGTGAATGCCCCATAACTGGAAAAGGGGACAGGATAAAATATGGAGGGAATTCCTGCAATGGATACAGAATGAATTAGATACAGAATGAATTGCTGCAATGGATTAGAAGTCAGAGCGACGACCTTCATATCCATTCTGATTCTAAGAATATGAGGAGAGGATTGTTCTTTAGTTCTAATTTAAATTCTGATATACATGTGAAAATAAGAAACCTAAGTATTCCAAGCCTAGAGAGAGGGAGGAATCCCTCTACCCCACAATTTTTAAAAATTCAGTTAATGCTGTATAGGAAAATTTGGGGAAAGAGTAATTCTTTTCTTCCTAATGCCCCAAGCATTTTTCATCCCTTTCATTTTATTAATTAATGGATGAAACAAACATGTTTAATCTTATAAGAAATATGTATCCATGTTCTTTACCACGAAAAGTTTTGAGTGTGTTTTTATATCACCAAATATTTTGACTAAACCTCTAGAGACATTAAAATAAGTAGTACAAAATGACAATCTGGCACATCTGAAGTTGCTTTTTTGTTTTTTTTGAAACTGAGGTTCTTCTAAAAAATGGGCTGTAGGTAGATGGTTACTGAGCACTTTACATATATTATCTCTTTAAGTTTCACTGTACCTACACCAGAGGTATACTATTATTGCCTCTATTTAAAAAATAAAAGGAAATTAAAGCTTAAAGAGAGTCAATAATTTGCCCAAGTTCATACACCTAGTGCTTGCAGATATAGATTTACATTTTACACCCATTTGACCACAGTGCCCAGTCACTTAACACCAAACACAGTTTCCTTTTATAATTTGCCACTGGATTGTAAATTGGCTTTGGATATGCTCATGCCACACCTCACTTTGAAAAGCCAACATCCTCCTTCATCTCATTTCCCTTTACTTTGAGAATTTAATTATCTGCCTGCAGCAAAATGCCACAGTTAAAGATTCTCATGAAAACTAAACCAAAGAGAGACGGACAGTTATAATGTGTGTTGATTTTTTTTTGCTTTACTTTTCTTTGTCCACTTTGTCTTTCTTTAAGGGTCTTAGCATGTGCCTAAATCTACTTATGTTCTAGGTAAGTCTTAAACATTAATTTCTGGGATGGGCTGTGTAGACTAATTTGTAGAAGTTAAAAAATTTCTACTTCTACCTTTGACATTCACATAACCCTTTTGCCATACTCTGCCTCAGTTTTCTCATTAGTTCTTCTAGGAACGCTTCACATAAATTAAGTCATTGGCAACAATGTTTGGGAGAGCTCATCCATAAAATCTTTGTTCATATAACAAACTAATTTGAGTGCCCATTGTGTGCAAGGTCCTGTGCTAGGGAGCACTATACCAAAACGAAGAGAATATCTCTAAGGATCTCACAACCTGTATTTTCAGGCAAAAACATAAGCCTGACATCACTGAGGTGCGGTAATAGGAGTGAGCCCTGGGCATTACACAAGTCCATGAGAATGGGGCCAGGTTCCCTCTTTCTAGGGAAGCCCTCAGGTGGACTTCTGAGAGTCTGAGCACATCAGGTTCTGTGTCTCAGTCATTGCTCCCAATAGGAATATCTAATCACTAATATTTTTTATGCTGCTGATAAATCTAGTTATGAACATTTCTTTATTAAAATAATAGTATATAGTCCTGGCATTTGTGAATTCACTAAGATGGCATTTTAGTAGCATCAATTCTGAGTGTTACTATCTTTAACCCTCCAGGCTAGTGGAATGTACAAACAATCCAACAATACCTTCCCACTGCGCTATTTTAAAATCTCCAAAAACACATGGACAAGAAGGGACCTAAGAAGTACATTGAGAAAATAGAATATGAAATATAACTGATGGAAACAAAATGCACTAGATACAGAATGAATGAATAACTTAATACCTATTTTCTTTTTCTTTTTGAATCACCCCAGAACTAATGCTCCAGATGTTTCTTATGATTTAACCATAACTGACAGCAGAAATATGACAACCACTGTCAATTATGTGTGTGACACACTGTCTAATTCTTATGGCTGGATGGCACTGCTCTTGGATCATGAGATCTACTCACTGCGATTTGAAACCCCTTGGATTAACAGATTGATACAGGTAATCCCAGGAATTCATTCAATAGTTTGCTCCACCCCCCCACCTCACCCCCTTTTAGGGGTTCTTACCTTTCCTTCCATGAAGTAATAGTTTGTAGGTCTTAGTATCTTTTGGTGCTGATAAAACTGCAGCAGCATTTTGGTCAGATGAATGTAACTTGAATACGAGATATATATTTTTTTAACTTAAAATTTTAGAATCTGTTTAAATCTCACCTTAAATGCAGTATGGTTCTGCCTAAAAATTTAACTTTAGTAACACAATGGAAAACAGCTTCTAAGCAAGCTGTAGAACTGTATTATCGCATTATGGGTTAAGACTAACTTAACTCAGGGAGAAGTGTTTGTAGCCAGAGAAAATGTTAACAAAGCATTTTTTTACGTTGCATACTGCCACCTTGTGGTCAAAGATTAACTTGCATGTGAAAGTCTAGAGTGGACTTCATTGGGGAGTGGTTACGGGGAACTAAGATAGGAATAGCCACGTAGAAAGTGGGTGCCCATTCTGGAAGAAAAAAAAAAAAAGCAATCCAGGGAATTCTCAAGCTTCCTTTCTTCCTTTTAATGTATTGCTTTTTTCCTGTCTCATCAACATACTCGTATTTCCCCTAAGAGTCATGAAAGCAGTCGTGGGGACCTAGAAGCTGCTTTTAGGTGTGTCATAGTCCTGAGGAATTCACAATATCTTTATCCTGTCACCATCACTCTCACAGAGGAGTGCTGTTTCCTTTCTTCGATGTTTATATGAGAACATTTTTGGGAATTTTAATACTGCGAAGACAGCAGAATAATGACTGGAGGTGGACACCGAGAGTTTCTAGCCTGGTTCAGCACTTTCCCACTTTGTGATATGGGGCAAGTTACTGAACCTTTGCCCGCCTCAGTTTCCTTATCTGTAAAGTGAGACAGCGCTAGTAACAATCATAGGGGAATTTTTAAGGATCAAATAAATGCCTTGCTTGATATGAGTAGCAAGCACCTGGGTGCGTAACAAATCTCCAGCAGTGCTAGCTACTAAGGTCAGAGATGAATGACACTCCTATCATCGATTGCCTTTTTAAGTGATGGGAAAATCTGGAAAGAAATTCTAGACTTGGCTCTATCTCTTCTAGCTGTTTGATCTGAGACAAGTCAATTCACTTGTCTGGGTCACAGTTTTCTCCTCTGTTAATTGAAGCTGTTAAGAAAAAAAACCCAAAACCAACAAAAACTATGGAGTCTTTGAGTCCTCACATCTATGATTTTGTAGCTCTAGTTATGAATTTATTATGGAGTGGCTTTAAGTAAGCCCATTTCCCACAAAGAAAGTAGTCTGGCTGTGAATTGTCCTATTTGTAAACTCCATCTGTGTCACTGTGCTTGGAGGGGAGCCTTTCTTACTAAATGAGCTCTATCGTACTTTTCTCTCACTTCAAGTACTCAGCAACTTTTAGCAACTTTGCTCCTGGGAATTACCTCCTGCTGGTACACACAGTCCCGTGGCAGTACCCTGACATCTTCGTGAGGTGTGGGAGTCAGCTGGGGCGGTCCCTTCTGTCTCTTCCATCACCTGGTAAAGACCAAGGCTGTGACTGGTTCTTCAATAGCCAGTTGAGGCAACTCACCTATCTGGGTAAGTATAGTCGAATGGGCATTTTGAGGGCACAAAGTCAGAAACCACCATTTATTTTTGAATTCCAGAAGTGTGTGCTATGAAGTGATAACAACTAAAAGGGTCAACTGTGTGTTATGGGTAAATGGGTGGGCTTCAGGATCAGACTGCCTGGGTTTAAATCCAGTTGCAATGCTTACTAGCTATGGGACACTGAAGAGATAAGGAGGCTCAGCTTCTCCATCTGTAAAATGGAATAGTCATAGGATCTACCTCAGAGGATAGGAAATTAAGTAAAGGCTAACTTGTGAAACATTTTAGCACAGTGCCTAATCCACAACTAGCGCTTTAACAATGTTATTAACTTGAAGGCAGTATTGTATTTGTAGAAAGATCAACTGCATAGACAAAGACAGGATGGCTGGTTATGACCACAGATACTAGGAACAACAGGAAGAGGAGGAGTGGAGAGGGAAGTTAACGTGGAAGGTGAGAAGAAAAGCCCTGAAATGCACTGAGGTCAGGAAGTTGAGACTGCATGCAGGGCTGATCTGAGGCCTGCGAGTGTGGGGTGAGCTGTCTCTGTCTTGTGTCAGGATGCAGCACCAAAAAGGAAGGATACAGAATCGCCATTTTATAGGGCCAGGAACCCTTCTGTGACTGCAGAATAACAGGTGGCAAAGGGTTTTCCTTCTCTTGTGCGTGTTTTACGAGAGCCCAGCGTGCAGGGGCAGGACCATGCATTTCTTTGGATTTCCTGGTATTCATCTCAGTCCTTTGCAACACCACATCGGCACTGGTCACTCTGTCCACTTATACCAGCATCAAGTCAGGGTGGCCTGTGAGGAGAATCTGTCCAAATGGGTCTCCAGAATAACAGTTTTGTTATAAACTGGTTTTAATAGTCCTGGCTAAATTCAGGCGACCTCATCAGCATGGCATATGCTAGCCCCTGCCACAAACCAGACTTGGCACTAAGGATTTAGAGAGGTAGGCAGTTGTCCAGAGTCCCTTGTCCCTCTTATTTGTGTCATGCCGTATGTTGATTTAGCCTGATCTATGTTTTAATAGCACCGGAGAGGAGTATATGATAAGTCCCTGCTATTCTAATCTTTGCCAAATAGATTTTTGGATGTTTTATTTGCACTGAATTGTGCCATTCAAATTTTATTTCTGATTTGCTCCATCCGTAATCTAACCTAAAATGATAAAAACTCAGGATAGATAGAGATCCCCAAGACTGTTTTAGCACTGCATACAGCCAGTTAGCCTGAGCAAATAGTTACCGTTGACTTTAACTATGATTATTCACTTGGGACAGACTTTAATTTCAAATTGTTTATGTTCTATTACTTAGCACATTTCTGAAGAGCCTATCTTGTCCATTGGTCAGATTCAGTTTATGAACTGCAAACTGATTTGAATACTCACAGTAGCCAAAATCATAAAGAAACATTTGTGGCATAAAAACAATCAAATCATGCAGCTATAGATTTTCTTTCCCTTTGATAGCATTATTTCATAGCATTGAATTAATAGCAAGTTATACTATTATCCTATATACACATATGATATAAATGCACATTTGTGTAAGTATATATGTATATGTAATATATATTTATATATAGATGCACACTTGTATGTATATATGAGTATTGTATATATATATGATGTGGATGAATATTTCAGTATAAAATATTTTTATTGCGTAAGTAGTTTAGTAATTTTTACCAAATTCTTCATATCACAGTATCCTAGTATCTCCACCTTTGAATAATATGAGTTGGCAAAGGAACAGGAAGTCACAGAGGGTTGGATGGGTGGGCAATAAAGTGGGAGATGATTCCTAGTCTCCTCTATCTTCTGAGCACGTGGGGTAGACAGAGACACTGCTCTCCCTGTCTGTGCTGGCACAGTGAGGAAATAGGGATCCAAGAGGAAAGGAATGTCACAGTCCTCCTCCACAGTGGGGTCCCATGAAGCTGTCTTGGCTTGTGTGGATTTGGGGATGATCTTGGATGTCCTCTGTGTGAAGTTTACAGTGTCTTCGGGAAGGCTAGGGATGCCTGAAGGCTGTCATGGCAGTGAAGTAGTTGTAGCTGGTATCCCCAAAGGACCCAGCCGTGGCGTTCCAGTTCTGTGGCATGCATTTCATATATCAGTTAGTTTCTTACTTACACGTTTCCCCCCTCCCCCCCATATTAGGTGACTTTATAGGTCTCTGACTGGGATAATTTGTACAAAATACATTTGATGTAAGAAGAGTGTATATGAATTGAGACCTCACAGTCTATGTGGATATATGCCTGGAATGACAAAACCATGGGGCAAATTCAGTGTACAGAAGTTTTATTTCATTGTAGGGAAAAGACTTGGCCCCATTCAGGGACACTGAGTTTCCTCTCAGGCACTCAGGCGTCTCTAGGGATCCTGCTGTTTCCTGGCTGGTGTTTCAGCATTGACCAGTTTTCTTCATTTGTTGTGTTTTCTTCATTTGTTGACCAGTTCTAAGTGGATCATCTTTTGTATTGTTTGTTTGTGACCTTACCACATCCCCCAGGAGAGGAAATTAAAAAAGAAAAAAATGCCAATTATCTTTATTTCCTCCCCGTGGCTGCTTTGTGTGTGATGTAAGATCCTTGACTCATCTTAGACCAAGCTGAGGATGGGAACATGTAGAACCCAGGCGTTCTGGATCCCGGCTATCGATCTCTCCACTAGAGTGTGCTGCCTGTTAACTAATCATTGATCACTGACCAAAAAGGGTTGGGGGAAGGGAGTAGTAGTAGGCAGGGTCATGGGAGAAAACTTCTCACTGATCCCTAGTGACAAAGAAAAAACCCTGTACATATAATATGTTGTGACTGTTGCATTTCTTTTCTCCACCAAGGCAAGTTTTGTCTTTGTTCAGCTAATATGTTTATGGAATGCAGGTCCTTTGGACAGCTCATGGCCAGAGCTTAGGGCTTAAGGTTTTAATCAGTGGCTAGCTGGCTATTTTACCTGGGGCATGGAATTATAAATGCTCCATGCCTCAATGGCTTCATCTATTCAATGAGGTTAAGAATTCTTATTTATCTCTTGAAATTGTGGTATAAAACAACCACACATCTTCAAGTGTGACTGGTATGCCCAGTTACTTTACTACAAATTTTCTCAACAGATTATTTCTCTAGAATTTTTCTTTTTTCCTGGAGGATTAACAAAGTCCCATGCTTTGAACTCATCATAACCTTTCTGAAAGGATCTCATTCTATTTTTCTTGACTAGATTTTGGTAGATAACCAAGATGGGTGATAATATATAAGGTGATCAGATTTTAATATTGGTAAAGCGGGACACCATTGACCAGGGGGGAGGGGGTTCTTGATTAAAAATTTGGTCTATCTCCCGCCGTTCCCTAGCTTGTCATGCATTCTCTCCAAAAATTGGGACTTTTTAAAAATGCTGCAGGACACTGGACAAATTGTTAAAAATCGGGACTGTCCCGCCAAAAGCAGGACATCTGGTCACCTTAATAATATGACATATATGATATTTTGTTCCCGTGATTAACATTTAATACCACTTAAGCACTTGTTACCCAGAATATAAGATAACCTCGCTCATTTAAAAATATCTTTTAAGGAGACTGGTTCAGGTAGCCTTTCTAAAGCCTCTGAGACTTCTGCCCAAGGAACCTCTTATAAAACAGACCACAAGGACTGTACTGTGTGCTACAGTTGTGTTAGGACCTGGGATGGGAGGTGCAGGGGGTAGAGGCAATGTTGGGTGTGATAAACTATTATGAATGGCAGCTCTGAACTATAACTTCTATGCCGTGCTCGGAATCAGTATGAGTGTAGAACAAGTGTTCTTTTATATTTTCAAAGTCTCAGTCAAATCTAACACGCTCATTTTTCCATTTATGCAATTTGATTCACTGGCAGCTCGTGCACTTGCCTTATGCAGTCGGTTTCCCACTGCCTCTTTCCCTGCTGTTTTTTTCCAGGCATATTTCAGTTCATGGTGAACTATTTTTATTTTTTAGTTACATTAACGCTATGAAATAATTAGTCAGCTAATTAATCTGGTTTACAAGCTTTGTAGGATTCTTCAGCTGTCAGTCAGGTCCAGGCCTGAGGCCTACATCTAGTCTCAGCTCTCTTGCCCATGTGATTCCTGTTGCCATGGCTACTGGCTACATCTGCTGACACCCCACTCTCTATTTATTGCTTAATTAAGAATTTCACGCTCAGCCCTTATCTGTCTCTAAGAACAAGCGCACACTGTTAAGAAATTCCAAATTTAGGCCCAGGCACAAGGAAAGCCTTTCTTGTAGGCTTGGCTGGATGGAGCCTCTCTAACGATCTTCTCGGCATCCCAGCCGCCACCCTTCAATCAAAAATCATTAAATGGGGCAGAGATAATGAGCATGTAGCATATCAAAAGAAGGATGTTAGCTTGAGCCGAAGGAGGAAAAGCTGCTAGGCCCCATGCTCAGCTCCACTTCAAAGGGTGATGAGACCCTTCGTCACTGGGGCCCCATAAAGCCTCATTTGTTCTGGGCTTGACTTATGCACAAGGTCTGGTATGTCAGTCTCATCGCACAGACGCAGGGTACCCCCACCTCTTGCCTCCACCCCCACCAGCCCTCCCTCCTTGGCCTTCTGCAGGCACACTCGTGTGTCAGCACTTAGGCAGCTGGGTCCCCCAAAGCATCAGGCGGAGCGTATAATCACGGCCTCTGCGCTGACAATGGCCACTTGTAGGGGGGTGGCCCGGAGGAGGTCTTCATCACAGTGGGAACACAATTATTGCAGCTGCTCGGGCGGGCTCGGCTTCTTCCTGTAGCAACAGAATGGGACTTGCCCCAAACAGGGGGACAAGGTTGAGGGGGAGGTAGCGGGATGGAGAGGGGTGGAGACCACAATCTTGAGTTGATTATTCATAATCGGACGCCTGGAAGCCCGATGCGGAACCAGTGGGGTTCCAGCAGCTGCTCGTGCGCAGCCCGCTTCTAATAATTGTACATTCTGTCAGGGATCAACTGACTTCTGACCCCGTGCTTTTAGATTGCTAAAGGCTCTTGAGGGCAAACTGTGGGGTTGTGTCAGGGTGCATTAAACACTCCCGGCCCCTTCCACTTGCTTTATTCTCCCACCCAACCAGCAGCCGGTGATGAATTCCTATCAGATGCTGAGCCATTCACGGGGGCCCTCCCGAATTCTCACAGCGGACATGCTGCCCGACCTGGGACATTGTGTGAGGCAGCAGCTGAGACGGTCCGCCTGCGAGACTCGGAGGCTCCTGCGGCCCACCTTTTTCTGATCAGACTGAAAAGAGACATGTCTGGCCAGGCTGGCGAGTGCTTGTCGCCCAGGGTTCCCCTCACCAAGATAAAGGCAGGCTGTTTGGTGAGAAGCCGGGATGTTGTCCAGGAGGGCACGAGGGCTGTAGACAGAGAGGCAGATGGATGTCATTGTCTGAACCAGGTGCCCCGAAGAGCTCCAGTCACCGGAAGCTGTTAACTTGGGAGATCCTGAAATAAGGAATGTTTTCCTAGGTTTGTGCCTAGATCATGGATACCATTTCAGTTTCTCTTTTCTCCAGGCACTGAGGGCACTGGGATGGAGCACCCTGCTGCCTAGAGCTTCCCGTCCTTTAGCTGGTCTACGTGACTGTACACGGTTCCTTGAGAGGAGATGGACAGAGGACTCACCTGGCTTCCCAGAGCTCGTTGGGAAAATTTTTATAAGCAGAGCAGAATCATAATCCTTCAAAACTCTGCAGCCATCCCCATGCTGAGTTCCTCTAAGGCAATCTGTAACATTCTAGTTAATAAATTAATTTACATTCTTATAGAAAGCTCATTCTCCAACGATTTCTCCAAGGATTTTTTACCGGTGATATAGAGGATTGACTTCAGGAAAATGCACTTGCCTTTATGGCAAAAGTATAGAGAATGAAACAGGAGCTGGGGATGTGAAAAGGGACTTCTGTCCCTTGATCACAAGCAACTTCTCCAACAAGAAAAGGAAGAAGTGAGACATGGAAAGACAGAAGGAAGGAAACTTAGAACTCAGACTCAAATGCTTTTTCTAGGAATGACTCAGATTAAGGAATTAATTCTTACTGATGCTGGTGGCTAGTCTTAACTCACACAGGGCAGGGTATAGGTAGGTAGTATCACCAGTATCCAATCTCAGATTTTCTGACTCGGGTTCTGTACTTTTCCTAGCACACTATTGATTTTGTTGTTGTTGTTTGTTTTAAATCAAAGCTTTATCCCTATTTTTGTAAGCCAACTCTCCTTTTTTTTTAAAAGTTTTATTTATTTATTAATTTTTTGACAGAAAGAGAGAGAGAGATACAGAGACAGAGAGAACAGAACTGGGGGAACTCCCAGCTCAGCATATGGGTCCGCTGCACGGGCCGGGTCTGGGATTCGATCCTCAGTCCCCGGCGCTGCAAAGTGAGCGCTTAACCCACTGAGCCATCCTGGCTTCCCCCAACTCTCCTTCTATTCATAGCAAAACCTGTACTTATTGATGAACTGTATGCTGCCTAAACTTTAGATATTTGAGTACCACCTTCACCATTATTCACCTCCTATACCTCCTGTGTTATTTAGTATTTACTTAATATTTTTCTTAAATCAATGCTCACATGGTCTTATTTTAAAAACCTAACCTCTTCTTAAGCAATAATCTCCATAAAATCATAGGTTTAATGACCTAGTGTTTTTTCTAAAATACATTATCATTCATAGCTATTAAAATAAAATTGTTATACCACCAAAATTATCACATTTTATATTTGGGGAATATTAATGTGGTCTGCAACTTTTTGGTATAACTGATGAAAAGTATGAAGTGTGAACATGAGGGTCTCTTTTTGTATCTTGGTCTCTTTCCTCACTTGCTAAGAATACCTGCTTCTGAGAGCAAACCACATTTTTGAGAATACAGTATGGGAGTTGTAAAATTCCTCAGTTTGGTGCTTCCTAATTGTGCCTCATGGGCAAATCCCTGAAATGCTTGCCACCAGGCCCCTCCTGTAAGTTTTGGTTCTATAGATCTGTATAGGGCCCAGAAAATCACAAGTGTCCCCACAAAATTGTGGCAAACATCACTCTGATTCAGAATAACAATTGCTATTGTTCTCTGAGTTAATTAAGAAGATTTAATTGAGCTAACTTTCAGAACTGTAGTTAATGCAGATGTATCTGTCTGTGGGTGTCTTGATCAAATTCTTTTACACTTAAAAAAATTACAATTATGAATGAATATTATGGGATAATAGATGACTCAAGGGGGATATTAGGGTTTTTACATAATGTTGCTGTGAAGGTCTTTAAAAGATCTTGGGTTAGAAGGGCCAAGGTGACTCTGTGGCTATCTCTGAGGCTGGAATCACCCAGGACTGTGGTCCTGTGAATCAAGCTTTAGCTGCCCAGGGACCAATTGACAAGTAATCCTTATCTGTGGCTAGATGAAAGAGGCTAATTTCTGGAGAGTAAGGTCAAGGTCACTGAACAGGTAGAGAGAAGAAGAGCAGGAGTGTGCAGGTATGTGAGGCAGACCCAGGAGGAGCATGGAGCTCAAAATGCAGAGAAGAAACCAAATCCAATGGCTGGCTCATGCAGACAGAGAGAGACAAAGAAAGAAGGTGTGAGCTGGGTGACAACAGATGAAACGTGCAGACAGACAGACTGCAGGTGCTGTTTCCTGTTCTCTACTTGTGTAGTCCTTGTCTGACTCACACGACATAAATGTGAACTGAATGAGAGGCCCTAATATGTGTGGGAACCTCAATGGTAAGGTGAGGATGGGGATTTGAATGCAGAATAAAATAGGAAGAGTGTATACAACTTGCTAAGATGCCGTGTGTTTTTCTTCCTACATAGGTACTTATTTTTAAAAATATTCATTATTTTTTTATTGTTTGAGAGAAGGTGAGGTGGGGGGAGTGGCAGAGCAGTCTCCATAGTTGTATACCATTAGTTGTGACATGGTTTCCTTCTGCACTGGGGGATGTGGGGCCTTGAGGGATGGGAACTGAACTGAGGCAGGAGGCGAGAACCTTCACTGTGGGGCTCAGTACCACAGTTCAGCATATGGGTTTGCATGGGCCGGGGGCTGGGCTTTGATCCCTGGACCTCACAATTGCAAGGCAAGTACTCAGCCTGTTGAGCTATCCTGGCATCTCCTACATAGGTACTTATTTATCCCTCCAAAATTCCAAGGTAAAATGGGAACTAGTCAGAAAGAAAATGATTGATTTTTCTTATTCTTAATGCCAGAGTGAGGACAAAATTTGCCAGGCATAGCACATAACTCTGGTAGGCACTAGTGTTATATCTAGCTGAATAACTTTCTTTCCTCTTACCAGGAACTATTTTCTTAGCACGTTTTTCACTTCCTCTTAGATGTCTCTGTTTATAACAAGCTCAGATCCTATAGCATTTGCTGGAATAATTTGGCAATAATTGACCCAGAGACCCAACCAGATAATCTTAAAATCTGGGAAAGATCAACTGCAAAGAGTTTATTTATAAACAAAGTAGATGAACTATTCTCATATTACAAATACAAAATCAGAAATCATAAGCAATGAGAAAACATGTAGAATATCACAGCTTGTGTGAGGCTTATACACGCTTCCCAAGTCAATACATTTATGTGCAAGTGATTTTCATTTCTCTTTGTATTTATCCAAATTGGAAAACAACACTTAACCTTTACACCGTCTTTTATAGAGTTAAAGCACTTAGCAAATTTTAGCAGATCTGATTAAGTTGTTTACAACTCTGAATACTGTGGATCATCATGATTAACTATAGCTGTAAAAAGAATAAAAAGACTAAATGCATAGTTCTTGAGTTTTATTAACTAGACATTAGAATAATAAGCATGCCATAATAACAGTATTGATGATAGCTAAATTTATTGTTTATTATATGCCAGGCACTGTATTAAGCATATTTATTATATAATAACCCTATGAGGTATTGTATTAATACCTAGTGAAATTATTCTCATTTTCGGATGAAGTGACTGAGGTTCAGAATGGTGAATAACTTGTCAGTTGCCCACATTCAGACACTGGAAGACCCAGGATTCAAATGTAGGTTGTAGGACTCTAGGACCCTCATTCTTCCCCCATCTGCTCTATGGTACTACTCTTTTGTGCAGAAATGGTGTCTGGAAAGAAACAGCTCTCTGAGGCTTGCTCTCATGCTCAGAACCAACCTGTGGAAGGGTACATATAAGTAGTAGTCCAGGAAATCAGACTTTTCTAATCTTTCCTACTTTTGGTGACTTTTCTCTATTTCCTCTGGTACTGAAACTATTTCTTTTCTCTTCACTTTAATAAAGTGAGCAGTAGCTCTCCAATGTACGTTTGAGTTTCAATGCCTGTTTTTCGAAAGAGGTTCCTCAGGAGGTTGGAACCATTCGTGCTAGAGTAGAGGCTGAACGTACTTAGTAGTCATTTGGTTCAGAAGTCATTGGGGAAGAGGTGTGGACATGTCAGCAAGCACTCTGAGCCAAGAAGCCTTGGTTTACCAAGGACAGGGCCTGGGGAAATGACTCAGTGAATAACTGGGCAAGTGGAATAACCTATAATGGGAGTCAGATATGTTGAGTGTTAGCTTTTTCAGTCTTACGGTTAATCATCACAGTGATAACTACAATGTGTGACACTTATGGGATTTGTTTCACCCAGAGGATTTGGGATACATTGATTTTTTTTTCTCCCTACTTGAAATTTCCTCATCCATCTAGTGGAAAAAAAATGATGTTTCTATTCTTTCCTTCTCCTAAGCATTCCTCTTATAAGTATACATTAGAGTTATTTGGGGTTGAAGAAGTCATTGTAAAATGACTACACCTTCTATATTCAACTGTACTTTTTTTACTTTCCTTACCTCAGTGGCTACTTCTTAAGATAGACAGCACAGATGTACTGAAATCTGCAACTGTTTGGAAACTATTAACAAGGATGATTTCTATAACATCTTTGAACCAGTGAACTTCCCCTTCCAGATGACTTCTTGAATTTTTTTTCTATTTACCTTTCTCAGAGTTTGATTCTATTATATGATTCAATTCCTGTTTATTTTTTATTTATTTTTTGTAGAAGGGTATTCTATTGTTACAACTTTTTGCATGTTTTTATATGTCGTCTTGTCTATATCCTCTTCTACTTTTCTTTTCTATTAAGCCTAAATTTTTTTACTGTTTTGTCTTTTGGATCCTTTAAGAGGATTATTTTCTGCCTTTATTTGTTTAATTTGTTGAAATCATCACTTAAGTACTAGATATGCAGAGTAGAGCACTTTGATAAACTTAGGATTTCTAGATTGGTCCATGAAAATTAAGTATCTAAATATCCAGCAATGTCTAGTGTTCTGAAGTACATGAGGAAAGTCCTTCCCTTGAAAATTTAGAGACATAGCTAACGATTAGTGCAATCCTAAATTCACCACAATTGATACTTGATAAATATTTGCTAAACTGAGAACGAGTTTGGGATAAATATCACAGTATGCTTTTAAAGTGCTTTTCAACTTTAGAAGATGCATAGATCAACGTGAGTGGAAGTGGATGAGTTAGACATTCTAGAAACAAAAGAGGTAAGATGCTTGGCTAGTGGCTTTATTATTGTTATTATTATTTCATGACAGAAAAGTTGGTGAAATATACAATAGAGTAAAGAACCAATTTAACTGAAGTCTTGGAAGTGACATTAAAGTAGAATGTATAGAGGAACACATCGGTGAAAAAAAACCCCACAAAAACATGTTGGTCATTTTACCTAGTATCAAAACAAAATGTGTTCAAAGTAAGGAGAAAGCCACAGACCCATGCTTTTTATATGGGGAAAAAATTAAACAAGACCAATGATCAAAATGAGAGTAGAAAAATAGGAAGGGTCTCATAGTGGTTCCCCTTGGGGATGATTTTCTTTGTAATGTTCTGAAGCCTATGCTTTGTAATTATAAAGAGTGATCCTTAAGGTATTTTACCCTGTGATGGTCTCATCTGAGAAAAGTCTCAGGCTTTCAGGAAAAGCCAAATGGAGAGTATGGGTTTGGCCCAGGCCCCCATACTGCAGCCTTCAGCAATGCCTGGCTCTCCAGTGGTGGGAGGTGCAGGTCCCCAGGACATCTGATAAGGCAGAGAGGTAATTAACCAATAAGAGACAAGGTGTCACTGCAAAGTGAAGTTCGTGCACCTGATTACTAATTAATCAGGCATGAGAGCACCTTGTAGATGCATTCACTATTTAATTATAGCAGCCTCTCTTGGCAAAGGAGCATATGTTCCCAGCTTAATCTACTGGTTTATACTGACATCAAATTGTCATTATCAGAAAGGATCAGGCCTTTTGATTATTTCCACTAATTTATTGAACACTTAAAATTAATGAACCCCAGGCCTTTTAAATGTGCTCAGTTGGTTTGGAAGATGGGAGGAGAAAGGAGGGTTGAGAGAAACCTTCATTAAAAGGACAATTTGTTTGGTGAAAAACACATGTATTCTAAAAGCTTAGCCTTCAAAGTGATAAAGAAAAATCAAGGTATGGTATGCCCTGCTGACCAACATTGGCTTCCGAATAACATATGGCTAAAGGGTGTTTTTCCCTAATTATTTATGTGCCAATTCTCTTGGAGAACCACTGCAATTAAGTTTAATTAAATAAAAACAAGTAAAATAGAATCTTGGAAATCTATTGTAAGACTAACACAGACTTAATTTTTTTATATTGAAAATTTAGTTAGATTGGGGAGAATTTAGCCACCTTTATTTCATCTGAATACTTTTTATATAAAGATGATCTCTCTATCACATCCAATTTGTAGCTTTTTGTATTCAGTTTCAGGTGAAGGTGAAGTTCAAGTGATATTCCAGGTGAAAGAAGGTGTGCCCCCAACTATTTCAGGTGAGTATTAACTTACCAAATAGAAATACCTGGTACAGCAGAATGTCCATTCTAGAAATTCCTCCCATCATATTGTTTATAAACAGGCAGGTATCAGTTCTAATGTTTTTAAGCCTTACAACGCTATCAGGTCAGACTTGTAGCTAAAGTATGTGTCTATATGTCAAAGAAATATATAAGAAGGGTGTACTTCAAAACATTGGAAAGTAGGAATTAAAACAAGTCAATAAGCACATTTCATAAATTATGGACCATATGTGCACATGGGAGTCCAGATCTGCAGATGGGCCATTAGGCCCCCACCAAATGGAAAGAAAAATTCAGGGTATTTCAAAACTTTAATTGTTCCCAGTAATTTCAGAAAATCAGGGTAAACAAACCCTCCCCTAAAGTCAGAGGGTTCTGTGAAATCTTTCTAACTCATAAAAGCCAAATTCTCAAAGACTAAATGACTCATAAGCGCCTTCTAATGTATTTCATTGTTTGTTTTTGTTTATTCTGAGTCAATTTAACTCTACATTTGCAGCAGAGAG
>PVKE010008715.1:9318-46983 GCA_004027555.1 Craseonycteris thonglongyai | reverse complement strand
ATAAGTGAGGTCATATGTTTCCTGATTCTTTCAGTCTGACTTATTTCACTTAATAAAATGGTCTCTAGATCCATCCATGTTGTCACAAATGACTGTATTTCATCATTTCTTATTGCTGAGTAGTATTCCATTGTGTAAATGTACCACATCTTCTTTATCCAGTCATCTATCGAAGGGCATTTTGGTGGTTTCCATGTTCTGGCCACTGCGAACAGTGTTGCAATGAACATGCAGGTACAGACATCTTTGCAGATTAAGGTTTTCAGGTTTTTTGGGTAAATACCCAGTAGAGGAATGGCTGGGTTATATGGTAATTCCATTTCTAATTTTTTGAGAAATCTCCATACAGCCTTCCATAGTGGTTGTACCAGTTTACATTCCCACCAGCAGTGTATGAGGGTTCCTTTTTGTCCACAGCCTCTCCAGCACTTGTTATCCCTTGTCTTGTTGATTATAGCCATTCTAACAGGTGTAATGTAATTTTTATTCTCACATACAGAAGTGGCTCAGAGAGGGTTAAGTAATAAGCAGGGTCACAGAGCCAGCACAGAGCACACTGGCTCCCTAGCCTGCCCAATCTCACAGGCCAAGCTCTTGTTCACTCAGTTCACTAACTTCCTTCGAAGTCATTTCATCCACCTGTGGAATTGCCTGAACATCATCCCCAGTGAGTAGTTTCTCAGTTTCCCTTCTGAGTACCTATTACAAAAGAAATCTCACTGTTTTTGTCTCTCTGTGTGTATGGTAAAATACATATAACATAAAATTTACCATTTTAACCATTTTAAAACATACAATTTTGTGGCATTTAGTACATTCACACGGTTGTATGACCATTACCACAATCTAGTTGCAGAGAATTTTCATCTCCCACCTCTCAAACGAAATCACACATCATTTAAGACAAGCTTGTCCAACCCATGGACCATGGACTGCAATGTGACCCAGGACAGATCTGAATGCAGTCCAACACAAATTTGTAAACTTTCTTAAAACACTGAGATTTTTGTGTGTGTGTGTGATCTTTTTTGTTTGTTGGTTTGTTTTTTGAGCTCATCAGCTATCGTTAGTGTTAGTGTATTTTATGTGTGGCCCAAGACAATTCTTCTTCCAATGTGGCCCAGGGAAGCCAAAAGGTTGGACAGCCCTGCTAAACAGACACTCCCCAGTTCCCCTTCCCCACAGCTGTTAATCAGCTATTTGTCTCTATGATCTGCCTATTCTGGACAATTCATATAAATGGGATCATACAATATAAGGCCTTTGTGCCTCACTTCTTTCAGTCAGTATAATGTTTTCAAGGTTCATCCATGTATTTGCATATGTCACTACTTCATTTTATTTTATGGCTGAAAAATATTCCAATGTATGGTTATACCACATCTTATTTATCTGTTAATCAGGTAATGGCCATTTGTGTTATTTCTACTTTTTGGCCATTGTAGTTAGTACTCCTGTGCATATATTCTCACATACAGTTTTGAATACCTATTTTTAATTTTTGGTGCATATGTCTAAAGCAGTATTGCTTGTTCACCTGGTAATTATATTTAACTTATTGAGGAACCATCAAACTATTTTCCATAGTGGATGCACCATTTTACATTCCCACCAACAATGTATGGAGATTCCAATTTCCTCACATTCTTGTCAACACGTGATATTTTCTGTTGTTTTTAATTATAGCCATCCTAGTGGGTGTAAAGTGGTAATTTGTTATGGTTTTGATTGGTGCTTCCCTAATAACTAATGACATTGATCCTCTTTTTGTGTACTTTCTTCTTGCTAAATATCTAAGTATTTTGACCTCTTTCTTTTTTATTGTTAAATTTATTGGGGTGACATTGGTTAGAAAAAATTACGTAAGTTCCAGGTGTACAATTCTATAGTACTTTGTCTACATGTTACAATATGTGTTCACCACCCAGAGTCAGCTATTTTTCTATCACCATATATTTAGCTCCCCCTCCCTCCTATATACATCCCCCTCCCCCTTTACCCTCAGGTAACCACTAAACTATTTACTGTGTCCATGAGTCTTTGTTTCTCTGTTGCTTTCAGTTTTATATTCCACATATGGGTGAAGTCATATGGTTCTTAGCTTTTTCTGTCTGGCTTATTTCACTTAAAATGATGATCTCAGGTTCCATCCACATTGTTGCCAATGGCAGTAATTCAACTTTTCTTATAGCTGAGTAACATTCCATGGTGTAAATGTACCACAGTTTTTTTGTTCAGTCATCTATCAAAGGGCACTTTGATTGTTTCCATGACTTGGCCACCGTGAACAGCACTGCAATGAACGTTGGGGTACACATGTCTTGACAGACTAAGGTTTTCAATTTTGGGGAGTAGATACCCAGCAAGGGGATTGCCAGGTCATATAGTAGCTCCATATCCAGTTTTCTGAGGAATCTCCATACTGTCTTCCTTAACAGTTGTACCACTTTACATTCCCATGAGCAGTGTACAAGGGTTCCTTTCTCTTCACAGCCTCTCCCAGCACTTGTTCCTTGTCTTGTTGATAATAGCCATTTTAGTAGGTGTGAGGTGGTATCTCCTTGTGGTTTTGAGTTGCATTTCCCTACTAGCTAATGAAGTTGAGAATTTTTTCATATGTCTGTTGGTTATTTGTATGTCTTCATGGGTGAAGTGTTTATTTAGTTCTTCTGCCCATTTTTCAATTAAATTGTTTGTTTTTTATTGTTGAATGGCATGAGTTCCTTATATATTTTAGATATTCGCCCCTTATCAGAGGCATTTTTTACAAATATTTTCTCCCAATTGGTTGGTTGCCTCTTTGCTTTGTTGATGGTTTCTTTTGCTGTGCAGGAGCTTTTTAGTCTTACATAGTCCCATTCATTTATTTTTGTTTTACTTCCCTTGCCTTTGGGGTCAAGTTTATAAGTGCTCTCTGAGCCCAAGGTCTATAAGTTTAGTACCAATGTTTTCTTCTATACAGTTTATTGTTTTGGGTCTTATATGGAGGTCTTTAATCCATTTTGAGTTAATTTTAGTATATGGTGATAGTTCAGAGTCCAGACTCATTCCTTTGCATGTGGTTTTCCAATTTTTCCAGCACCATTTACTGAAGGGGCTTTCTTTTCCCCACTGTATATTTTTCACTTCTTTGTCAAAAATTATTTGTTCAGATATATGTGTGTTAATTTCTGGTTTTCAATTCTGTTCCACTGGTCTGTGTGTCTGTTTTTTTGCCAGTACTAAGCTGGTTTGATTATTGAGGCTTGGTAGAATAAGTTGAAATTGGGGAGTGTAAAGTCTCCAGCTCTATTCTTGTTTTGCAGGGTTATTTTGGTGATTTGGGGTGTTTCATGGTTCCACACTAATCTGATTTTTTTAAATCTATATTTTGAAATAATGTTTGTGGGGTTTTGGTGGGAATTGCATTAAATCTGTATATTACTTTGGGTAATATGACCATTTTAACTATGTTGATTCTTCCAATTCATGAACGTGGAATATCTTTTCATTTATTTGTGTCTTCTTCATCTCTTTTAATAATGTCTTACAGTTTTAAGTATAGAAGTCCTTCATGTTCTTTGTTAAATTTATTCCCAAGTATTATGTTCTCTTTGTTGTGATTGCAAAAGTTATTGATTTTCTTTTCTGAAGTTTTGTTGTTGGCACATAAAAATGCAATTGATTTTTGTAATTGCTCTTTTTTTTTATTGGGCTGTTTGTCTTTTTGTTGTTGAGTTATAAGAATTATTTATATATTATGGATACTAGACCCTTATTGGGCACATGATTTGCAAATATTTTCCCATTCTCTGTTTTCACCTTTTTGACAATGTCCTTTGATGCAATAAAGTTTTTCATTTGAATGGAGTCCAATATCTATTTTTTATTTTGTTGCTTGCACTGTTTGTCATGTCTAAGGAACCACTGCCAATACCTAAGTCATAGAGATTGCCTATATGTTTTCTTCTAATCATTTTGTACTTTTAGGTCTTATAGTTAGTACTTTGATCCATTTTAAGGTAAATTTTACATATGTTGTGAAATAAGAGTAAAACTTCATTCTTTTGCATATGAATATCCAGTTGTTTGCACCATTTGTTGAACACTATTCTTTTTTTATTAAATGGTCATGGCACCCTTGTCAAAAATCAATTAACCTTATGTAAATGGGTATATATCTGGACTCTCTGTTCTACTCCATTGGCCTATCCTTAAGCCTTTATCACACTTTTTTTGATTACTACAGCTCACAACTTTTTTAAGCAGTCTACACAGCTTCCAGTGACCCCCCAGCATTTTATTAGAAATTTTTTTTTTACTTTGTGTTGAAGTATACCTCCAGTTACTGGAACCTCTGATCCCAGTTGTGCCCTTTGGAGTTTCATCATTATCAACAGCAACAGTATTGCTAACTTAATTAAGCTCTCATATTTTTCAGGTATATTCCATGTGTTTTACACCTATTGCTTATCATCTAAAATTCTCAAACACTAGAGAGATAATTACTATTCCCAATTTATAGATGAGAAAACTATGACATAGATTGGTTAAGTAACTAACCTATTCACAGTTAAATGACAAGTGGCAGATCCAGGATACAAACCCAGACAGCTCAACATTCCACCTCACACTATTAACTTGCAGAGCAGTTGAGCAAAGATTCATTGAGCTCCTCCTGACCAAGTAGTGTGCTATAGGCTAGAAGTACAAAAGTAAATAGATTTCTATCCCTGCTTTCCTGGAGTTCACAGATTAGTAGGAAAAACACAGGTCAATAGAAAACCTATGGAGAGTGTGATTATGCAGGAACATCAAGGATAGATGTTGTCACTGGGAAAGTATTATAGAAGACTTCACTCTACTAAGTTCACAAAAACCTGGACATTTGCTTCTTACCACTTTGCCCTTGCCCCACCCACCCCCATCCAATCTAATTTATGTCCATGGTATTGCTATTAAAATAAATATTCCCATTCCTCAACAGAGATTCAGACTCTCTGGACCACCGATGCTTTTCTGGGATTCACATGACCCTATGTTGATCTAAAACACTGAGATGGATCATTCTCCAAACAGAAAGTTGACCTCACACAAAGGTATGAGCTCATATTATCATTCCCAAAATTATTACCTCACCTCTTTCCCACAAGGCCGAAATCTCTTCCATTATCATTTTTTTTCCATTGGTAAAGGTATTTACCCTTACAAAGATCAAATAACTATATCTCTAAAGAAGTAAGCAAGTGGAGAAGTACATTTATTGAGGAGCTATCACATGCTAGGCATTTTATATAGACCATCTCATTTTATCCTCAAAACAATACTATGGGGTAAGTATTGTTAGCCCCATTTTACATATGAAGAAACTTGAGGCTCAGAGTTTAGAGACTGAAGTGGCAGAATTCATATTTAAGGCCAAGACTGCCTAAATCTCCATGCTATAATCTCCTTGATAGAGTCCCTGAAAAGGGAACATTCAGTTTATGTTACCCACGTTCTCAAACTGAGTGCTCATAAATCTATATTTGACTCAACTCATCACGGAACTTCTCTGATTGTTAGAAAGTGTTTGCTGCTAACAGTAAAGGCATTCCCTAAACAAAATGGGCTGCTGGGGTGGGGAGCAGGAGGAAGGACAGTACTCTCTCCATCTCAGACTTTCTGAGCTGCCAAAAGGCCTTTGGTTTGTTTTGAATGGACATGCCCAATCCATTCCCACATGCAACAGGCCAAAGATGACAATACAACACTAAAGCCAATCTTTGAATTTCTAAATCATTTTCTATTTATAAAAGAAGAAAGGACAAAACCAGTTTTTAAAAAGCCATGTTTATTTTGCCACTTTTTACCGAAGGACAAGGGCATTGCAGACAATGGAGAATAAGAGGAAAATTAAACTATAAAGAAATATTTGACAGTGTTTCCTTAATCGTGGACTATATCTGCTGATCCAGCCAAAAGCAAGGGGGCAGAGGTGATCTTTGCCATGCCACAGTGAATAACACTATTATATTTTTTATTCCAAAGTGCATTTAACTGCCATATAAATCCTGCCTGCCTCCATACCACACCTCATTATCTCACAGGAAATGTACAACTTCTGGAAAGTCAAACGCAATCAGGCCTGTGGCTCTGAAGCTGGTATGGAGACACAAAGCTTGGAGTCAGCTGTTTGCTGCACTGGCGGTCCAGCTTCCTGAGTGAACACAATGAGCCTTGCCCAGGCATCCTTAACACCAACTTGCTGTGGGACATTAAGCAAAACACTCTCTGGGATTCAATTTTTTATCTTTAAAATTGGAGTGGGGTGTATCATTATTCCCATTTTGCAAATGAGAAAATTCAGGGACAAGGCATTTAGAAAATTGCCCAAGGTCGTTGAAAAATACCTAGTCAAAGGAAATCTGGGTGTCAAACCCAAGTCTGGCCATCTTGACTCACAAGTATAAATGAAAAAGCTCCAACACTGACTCTGTTGTTCTTTGCTAGAAGGATTATGTTCAAAAACACTTAACAATAGCTTCCACAATTTGGAGCATCTTATTGTCAATATGCTAAACTGCCCAAATTCCCAAAGTGGGGGGAAATGTGTGAAATAAGCACAATTATACATGTTTAATCTTGGTTTCACAAAGTGTGGTGGGAATGGCGGAAATGATTGGTACATAAAAGGGGACAGAGTGCTTTCTCAGGCTAACTGGAAGGCAAGAAGAAGATGCCACTCTGCCTGACTTGGGAAGAAGAAAGGAGCACATTGGGTCGCTTTTGCCCAGTTTCTAGCTGCACGAATTGAAAAGCTGACCTCAAATTCAATGCATCATTCTTGAGGCAATGAACAAAATCCCTTTGTTCCCCAGTGAAACTTATCTTTGAGGAGCTACACTACTTCCTGTAACATACAGCCCTGCAGATGTGCCACGGGAGACCCGCCCGGTTGTGCTGCCTTTGCTCAAAGTGCAAGAATGGGCACTTTGTACTGTTGGGCTGAAAATGACACTCCCTCCTCTGATCCTCACTAGGGTTCCCAAGTAGACAGAACTTTTTGCTTACAGGAGGGGCCATGGGCAGTGAGGGTAGGGGAATGATTTTGTTTTGTTCCTTTGTGGATTTGTTTACCTATTTATAGAGCTAAAGGAGAAAGCAAATGAGGTAGAGTGCAGCATAGTGTTTTTCAAACTGCATTCCATGGAACCCTTCCAAAGGTTGGAAACCTCAACAAGCTGGAGGTAGAGAATAGGGAGGGAGCAGCAAACACAATTCTAGACCCTTCTGTATACCTTCTTCCCCCGCCAGCATCACCAATAGCAGAGCAGTCCTACTTCTAACAATTCGATGTAGTGGGTCAGATACCATTTTATTTCAACAAAGACTTTTATAGCTAAAAAAGTGTTTGAAAACCAGACTTACTGTAGAAAAGTCTTATCAGATAAGAAGCCATCTTAAATTCTCATCACAATTCTGCTAAAATATAGCTCTGTGATTATGAGTAGTTGATTTCAACTTTGGTTTTAGTCTCTTCGTCTACAGAATAAGGAGGTGCTAACAGCGTACAACTCCTAAGAGTGAGTACTCTACCATATTTATTATATTTATCAGACTGATCCCTCCAGAGCATGTGCTTTATGTCTATTCACACTAATAAATATTTATTAATACATATTTAGGGTCAGACATTGTCTTAATCTTGGGGAGACAAAAATAGAAAATAGAATTCCTGTCACAGAGGCGTTCAAAGTCTGAGCCTTAGACCGTTAACCCATGAACAACATGGATTTGAACTCCACAGGTACACTTATACACAGATTTTTTTTCAATAATATATACCATATTTTTCTGTGTATAAGACATCCCCATGTATAAAATGACCCCTACTATTCTAACCCAACATTAAGAAATCAATACATGGATTACTCTTGTGTATAAAACAACCCCCAATTTTTTTTTTGTTAAATTTATTGCAGTGACATTAACTGATATCAATTACATTGTTTCCAGATGTACAATTCTACATTACATTGTTTATACATCGCGTTATGTGTTCACCACCCAGAATCAGCTCACTTTCCATTACTGTACATTTGATTCCCCCTCCCTACTTCCCCCCACCCAGCTCTCCCACCCACCTCCCCCCTTACCCTCAGGTAACCACTGAACTATTGACTGCGTCCATGAGTCTGTTTCTTTGTTCCTTTCAGTTTTATATTCCACCTATAAGTGAGGCCATGTGTTTCTTGATTCTTTCATTCTGACTTATTTTGCTTAACAAGATGTTTTCAAGGTCCATCTATGTTGTCACAAATTGCTATATTTCATCTTTTCTTATTGCTGAGTAGTATTCCATTGTGTAAATGTACCACAGTTTCTTTATCCAGTCACCTATCAGAGGACACTTCGGTTGATTCCACGACTTGGCCACCGTGAACAGTGCTGCGATGAACATTGGGGTACATATATCTTTGCAGATTAAGTTTTTCAGGTTTTTGGGGTAGATACCCAGGAGAGGATTGCTGGGTCATATGACAAGTCCATTCCTAGTTTTTTGAGGCATCTCCACACTGCCTTCCACAGTGGCTGTACCAATTTACATTCCCACCAGCAGCGTATGAGGGTTCCTTTTTGTCCACAGCCTCTCCAGCACTTGTTTTTCCTTGTCTTGTTGATTCTAGCCATTCTAACCAGTGTGAGATGGTATCTCATTGTGGATTTAATTTACATTTCCCTAATTGCTAGTGAAGTTGAGCATTTTTTCATGTGTCTGTTGGCTGTTTGTATGTATTCAGGAGAGAAGTGCCTGTTTAGGTCTTCTGCCCATATTTTAATTGGCTTGTTTGCTTTTTTGTTGTTGAGTTGTATGAGTTCTTATATATTTTAGATATTAGCCCCTTATCAGAGCCATTGTTTGCAAATATTTTCTCCCATTTGGTTGGTTTCCTTTTCACTTTGTTGACATTGTCCTTTGCTGTGTAGAAGCTTTTTAGTTTGATGTAGTCCCATTCATTTATTTTTGCTTTTTACTTCTCTTGCCTTTGGGGTCAAGTTCATAAAGCGCTCTCTGAGCCCCAGGTCTATAAGTTTAGTGCCAATGACTTCTTCTATGCACTTTATAGTTTTGGATCTCATGTGGAGGTCCTTAATTCATTCTGAGTTAATTTTGGTATATGGTGACAGTTCACAATCCAGATTAATTGTTTTGCATGTGGTTTTCCAATCTTCCCAGCACCATTTACTGAAGAGGCTTTCTTTTCCCCATTGTATATTTCTTGCTTCTTTATCAAAGATTATCTGTCCATATATTCGTGGGTTTATTTCTGGGTTTTTTATTCTGTTCCTTTGGATTGTATGTCTGTTTCTCTCCCAATACCAAGCTGTTTTGATTATTGACACTTTGTAGTTCCATATGAATCTGATAATTTTTTTATCTATTTCTTGAAAGAATGTCTGTGGGATTTTGATGGGAATTGCATTAAATCTGTATATTGCTTTGGGTAATATGGCCATTTTAACTATGTTTATTCTTCCAATCCATGAATATGGAATATCCTTCCATTCCTTTGTATCGTCTTCAATTTATTTTAATAGTGTCTTACAGTTTTCTGTGTATAAGTCCTTCACGTTCTTTGTTAAGTTTATTCCTAAGTATTTTATTTTTGTTTCAATCACAAACTGTATCGTTTTTCTCATTTCTTTTTCTGAAGTTTCATTGTTTGTATATAAAAATGCTGTGGATTTTTCTACATTGATTTTGTATCCTGCAACTTTACTGTATACATTTATTATTTCTAACAGTTTTCTGGTGAAGTCTTGGGGGTTTTCTACATAAAGGATCATATCGTCTGCAAAAAGTGACAGCTTAACTTCTTTGTTTCCAATTTGTATGCCTTTTATTTCTTTTTCCTTCCTAATGGCTCTGGCTAGGACTTCCAGCACTATGTTGAATAGCAGTGGTGACATGGGACATCCCTGCCTTGTTACTGATTTTAGAAGAAAAGGTTTCAGTTTTTCCCTGTTCGTTATGACATTCGCTGAGGGTTTGTCATATATGGCCTTTATTATGTTGAGGTATTTTCCTTCTATACCCATTTTATTAAGTGTTTTGATCATAAATGGATGTTGTATCTTGTCAAATGCTTTTTCTGCATCAACTGATATAATCATATGGTTTTATCTTTAATTTTGTTTATGTGATGTATCACATTGATTGATTCGCATATGTTGAACCATCCTTGTATCCCTGGGATGAATCCCACTTGATCGTGATGTATAATCTCTTTAATAAATTGTTGTATTCTATTTGCTAGTATTTTGTTTAGGATTTTTGCATCAGTGTTCATCAGAGATATTGGTCTATAGTTTTCTTTTTTTGTGATGTCCTTGCCAGGCTCTGGTATTATGGTAATGTTGGCTTCATAGAATGAGTTGGGAAGTATTGCCCTCTTCTTTAATTTTTTGGAAAAGTTTGAGAAGGATAGGTGTTTGTTCTGCTTTGAAAGCCTGTTAAAACTCATTAGTGAGACCATCTGGTCCTGGACTCTTGCTTTTGGGAAGGTTTTGGATGATAGTTTAAATTTCCTTACTGTTCAGTGGTTTGTTTAGGATATCCAGTTCTTCTTGATTCAGTCTTGATTCAGATATAGTACACTATATGTTTCTAAAAACTTGTCCATTTCTTCTAGGTTGCAAAATTTGGTGGCATATAGTCCTTCATAGTATTTTTGTATGATCCCTTGTATTTCTGTGGTATCAGTTGTAATTCCCCCCCCCCTTTTATTTCTAATTCAGATTATTTGTGTGTTTCCTCTTTTTCCCTTGGTGAGTCTAGCCAGGGGATTGTCAATTTTATTAATTTTTTCAAAGAACCAGCTCTTTGTTGTATTAATTTTTTCTATTGTTTTTTAATTCTCTATTTCATTTTATTTTGCTTTAACTTTTATTATTTCCTTCCTTCTGTTGGCTTTGGGTGTTATTTGTTCTTTTTCTAGTTCTTGAAGATGTGATATTAGGTTGTTTACTTGTAATTTTTCTTGTTTCTTGAGAAAGGCCTGTAGTGATATAAATTTCCCTCTTATTACTGCTTTTGTTGCATCCCAGTAATTTTGGTATGTTGTGTTTTTGTTGTCATTTGTTTCTATGTATTTTTACATCTCTTTTTTTATTTCTTCTTTGAGCCATTTTTTAATAACATGTTGTTTAATCTTCATGTATATGTGGTTTTTCCTGCTTTCTTTTTGTAGTTGATCTCCAATTTCAAAGTTTTGTGATCAGAAAGTACACTTGGTATGATTTCGATCTTCTTAAATTTGCTGAGGCTAGCTTTGTGTCCCAGCATGTGGTCTATCTTTGAGAATGTTCCATGCACACCGGAAAAGAATGTATAGTCCTGTGTTTTAGGATGAAGTGTCCTATAAATGTCAATTATGTCTAGTTGCTCTAATGTATCATTGAAAGCTGATATTTCTTTATTTATTTTCTGTTTGGATGATCTGTCCATGGCTGTCAATGGGGTGTTTAAGTCCCCTACTATAATTGTGTTTTTGTCAGTTTCTCCTTTTAGATCTGTTAGTAGTTGCTTTGTAAATTGTGGTGCTTCTTGGTTGGGGCATATATATTAATAAGTGTAAATATCTTTTTGTATTGTCCCCTTTATCATTATAAAATGTCCATTTTTGTCTCTTATTATCTTTTTGATCCTGAAATCTGCTTTGTCAGATATAAGTATGGTTACACCTGCTTTTCTCTGGATGCCATTTGCTTGGAGTATTTTTTTCTACCCTTTCACCTTGAGTCTGTGTTTGTCCTTGTGGCTGAAGTGTGTCTCTTGTAGACAGTATAGGGTTGGTTATTGTTCTTTAAACCAGTTTGCTACTCTGTGTCTTTTTGTCAGTGAGTTCAGTTTATTTACACTTACGGTGATGATTGATATATGAGGATTTCCTATAGCCATTTTATCTTTTGTTTTCTGATAGCTCCTTTTTTATTTTATTTTATTTTATTTTATTTTATTTTATTTTATTTTATTGCTTCTTTGCTTTTTTCTTCCCGTTGATTATTTTAGTTTGATGGTGTTTATGACTGTTTTTTCTGTATTCACTTTTATTTTTATGTGTCCCTGTTCTAAGTTCTTTTTCAGCGGTTACCATGAACTTTATATAAAAGAAAGTTTCATATATGCAGTGATTCCTTTTCTTAAGGATGTTTCTAATCTCCATTCTCTTTGGAAACTTAAGTCTTTACTTCCTCCCTTTTTTATATTTTTGTTGTTCAGTTTATCCCTATTTACTTTTACTTTTTGTTTCAGGTCCAATCACCTCCTTCAGTATTTCTTTAAATGCTGGCCTTGTGCTGGAGAATTCCTTCACTTTTTGTATGTCTGCAAAGGTCTTTATTCCTCCTTCATATCTAAAGGATAACTTTGCTGGGTATAGAATTCTTGTCTGGTAATTTTTTTTCTTTAATATTTTGAATACTTTGTTCCATTCCCTTCTGACTTGTACAGTTTCTGTTGAGAAATCCGATGATAGTCTGATGGGCTTTCCTTTATAGGTTATGATGTTCTTTGTTCTGGCTGCCTTGAGGATTCTTTCTTTGTCTTTGACCTTTGATATCTTCAGTATAATGTGCCTTGGAGGGTCTATTAGGATTCATGTAGCTAGGGGTCCTGTTTCCTTCTTGGCTTTGAGGTTGCAGTTCTTGCTATAGATTTAGGAAGTTCTCATCTACTATTTGTCTGAGTAGATTCTCTGTGCCCATCTTGTCCTCTGCTCCCTCTGGAATACCTATTATTCATATATTATTTTTTCTAATGAAGTCAGATAGTTCTTATAGATATCTTTTATTTTTTTTAGCTTTTAGGTCTCTCTCTTCTTCCTTCTGTGACATTTCCAAATTTTTGTCTTCGATTTCACTAATTCTTTCCTCCATCTGGTCAGCTCTGCTTCCTATACTAACTATTTCATTTTTCATTTCTTTTACTATGTTGTTTATCTCCAGAATTTCTATTTGCATCTTTTTCATAGATTCCATTTCCTTTCTGAGATCATTTAGCTCCTGTGTACTCCGCCAGTTTTCTCTGATCTCTTTGAGCATTTTCATAATTGCAACCTTGAATTCTCTGTTGTTTAGCTCATATAATTCCATATCTTTAAGTTCCTTTTCTGGTGATTTTTCTCTTTCTTTCTGAGCTCCTTTGTTCAAAGGGGTATTCATCTCTTTTGGAGCATTTCATTTCCTGGATATGGGGACTTTTCCCTTGGTAGATGTGAAGGTATCTTTCTTTTACTTTCTAGCTGGTGTTAGTGTCTTATAATATTTCCTCTTATTTATTTCATTTTCTGACAACAGGAGATTTCATAGGAGGTGGGCCTCTCTTTGACTCAGCTGCCCTGGTCTCTGTATGCCTCCTCTTTGGGAAGGTACAATGGGCAATGGTATTCTATGCTTCTGAGATCCCACTGCTGTCAGAAGCTGCCATACCTAGATCCCTCTGCTGGCTTCAGCGGGACAGGTGGGGGTGGGGCTTGTTTGGAAAGGCGCAGATCTGTTTGGCTTTACAGGGTAATGGCGGCTTCCCTGTGCTGTTTTCAGCAGGAAGAGTGGGGGTGGGGTTTGTGGGGAAAGGCTCAGGTCTGATTGCATTACAGGGTAATCGTGGCTTCCCTCTGCTGTCTTCAGTGGAAAGAGTGAGGGCAGAGTTTGTGGGGAAAGGCGCAGGTCTGATTGCATTACAAGGTAATGGTGGCTCCCCGGCAGCAGCTCACTGCAGGCCCACCATGGGCAGGCCTGCGGGACAAGCACTGGAGGACAGCAAGGGGAAGCTACCAGGATCGTGTCCTGGGCCACGCAGTGCTCTGGTTGGGACCCCACCTCACGAAGGGCCACTTGGCACCTCAGCCACCAGCACATTCCCAGTGTCAGCGCTCCAGCCACTGGAACACCCACCTCCAGAACACCCACCTCCGGCTCCAGTTGCCGGACTCACGCTCTGCAGGCCCCCAGCCTCAGCCACCCAACTCAAGCACCGGCAGCTGGATCTTCACTCCGATCACCTGCATGGATCTCTGGCTACTGCTGGTACCTCGCCCCGGCCTCCTGCCTCGTGCTCCAGCCGCCCTCCCCGCGCCCCGGCTTCTCCCCCTGTCCTCCCACCAGGGCTTTTCACCACCGTCAGCCATGCCTGCTTTTTCCGTCCACCCCACGCTCCGGCATCTGCCCCTCCGCCTCTGTCCCTTCCAGGCCTCCAGCCCACCCAGAGTCGTTCTGCTCCTGGACCCGCATCCCCTCGCTCCCACCTCCATCCGTCTCTCCTCTGCGGGACTCGGGGCAGCCTCTGGGTCGGTCCCTGGGTGCGTCTCCATGTTGTGCTCCGCGGCGGGTCTCCCTTTCTTTCTCTCTCACTCGCCTCCCTTTCTCCGGCTTTAGGAATTTTCTTGGGTCTCTCAGCCAAGGCTATGTGCTACTTAGGGGCTCTCTGGTTGGATTTTAGTTGTTTAAATTGTTGTCTCTCCAGGAGAGGCTTCAAGAGCTCCTCTCACGCAGCCATCTTGATGATGTCTCCAACCCCCAATTTTTTATCTAATAATTTTAGACAAAAATATTATCTTATACACAGAAAAATACAGTAGTCAGCCCTCCATATCCTGGGTTTCAAATCCATAGATTCAACCAACCACAGTATTTTTAATCTGAAAATAGTATTTTCCTTCAGTGGTTGGGAATCTGTGGATGTGGAAAGCTAACTCTGTGCACTGTTCTATGCCATTTTATGTAAGGGATGTGAACATCTGTAGATTTTGGTATCTGTAGGGAGTCCTCAAACAAATTCCCTACAGATACCAAGGTACTGTAGTTTATTTTGAGGCAGTCAAAAGTTATATGCTAATTTTCAACAGCATGGGCTTGATGCCTCTAATCCCAGCATTGCCCATGGGTCATACAATAAAAGATGAGATGTGCTATGTTCAGAAAAGGTATAGTAATTTTAAACTGTGAATTCCAAAAATGTTTTCTGTGAGAATTGCTGACTGGAATGAATGTTGCCTGAGAGTGCCCATAAATAGTCTAATCTGATATAGGCACAAAAGCTTAAGAAGGTATATAGAACACCATCAAACATATTAAAAGCACGCTAGAACAAGAGGGACCTTAGGTGACAATAATTCAGTGGCCAGGATACTATTCACATCAGTCATATGTGGCTAATAAGAATTCCACTCACAAGGAAGAGTATAAACACTTGCAAACTGTTCAACTTTACTCTTGCCATCCCTAAGTTTATTTAGGTTTCATGGGCTGATCCTTTGCACTGCACAAAAAACAACTCTTACACATCAAGAGTTAAAATGATTGTCCAGAGTTTCAACTAAAATGATTAATTAGAAGACCTCTTAAAACAAACATGTGAATCTCAGCCCAGCCCTACTACCAACTGGCTATGTGATTCAGGGAAATTTGTTTAACTTTTGTGATCCTGTCTTTTCTCATTTATAAAATGAAATGAAAAAAAAGTAAATGAAATGGAATGATAATACTTCCTCTATGGGATTATTGTGTCACCCTGGTCTGCAGTTTCCTCATCTATAAAATCCAAGGACTATACTACATACTCTCTGAGACACTTTCTTTCTCTTTTTTTTTTTTAAGATTTATTTTGATTGTTTTTGACAGAGAGAGAGATACAGAAATGGAGACAGAGAGAATGGGGGAGGGCCCAGACAGTCTCCATAGTTGCACATCATTGGTTTTTCCACATAGTTTTCATTCCACAGGTGGGCACAGGGCTGCACAGGCAGGAACTGGGCCGGGGTCTCACCCTGGTTAGAACTGAACTGAGGGCACTGCCCAGTTCAGCATATGAGTCCGCACGGGCCAAGGCCGGGATTTGATCCTCAGTCCCCAGGGCTGCAAAGTGAGCGCTTAACCCACTGAGCCATCCCGGCTTCCCCAAGAGACACTTTCAAGTTCTATACGTCTCTAAAGTTGGCCTTGGAATTGGAGGAAGTTCTTCAGCGCAAACTGAACTTTTACCTCAAGAAAGATAGTATGAAAAGCATCAAACCGCTTGTATACTTGAGGTTAAAGGAGGACTTGGTTACAATGAAATAGACACAGCATTCTCCCGGAGGATATCAGAAAAGAAGAAAGTCCTCCCTGTAGGATAGTTTAATTGTCAGTTAACAGAGAGTAAAAAATTCTTTCTAACATTTCTATTTGTGGATCCAGAATTAAATATAAGGGTGAGCTGATAAAAGTTTACCTCTACTGTAATTTTTTGTTACATTAGACATATATGGATAAACAGATTCTGTGCAGTCACATAGTATCTCCTCTCATCATTCTTGACCTTTCATGCATACATGCTTACATTTTTCACCCATTGCACATCAAAATGGAAGAGTGTTCACACAGCATGCTGTTATTGAATTTTTAACAGAGGAAAAAGTTCCTCCAATTTTTTTTGAAACTTTGGAAGAAGAAGGTGAGGACTTCTTAAAGTTCATTACAGGGATAAAAGTTTGGTCCATCATTATGACCCCAAGAAAGGCAGTCCATGGAATACCACCATAAGGAACCACCTTCCCATTCAAGGCCTGATTTTTATTTATTTATTTATTTTTTTTGCTGAGGTGATCCCTTATGGCAATATTGCATGAACTACCTTTTGCTTTTGGGGTCTATAATGGCGAACTCAAGTGTCTATTACTCTCTGAAGGTCTTATTGTGGTCAGTGACATACAGGTACAGAGGTTCCCAGTGGTTTCCACCTTGTCCTCACTCTTGTCTACATGTCTAGCTCTCCTTTCCTACCACTGGCTCTGCTGAACACAGTTGCCCCAGGTGCGCCACCAGACACTTGATGGCAGACCCACACAGGTAGTAGTTACACAGAGGCAACAACCTCCCAGTGACTTCATTCACCAAGCTGCTCACTCAAGGCCCTACTTCACAGCTAGACATGCTGGGCTTCTCAGGTACTCCTGCAATCTCCAATTTATCCATCTGCACCAATGCTTCAAATAGATTTCTCAGTGACATATTTCTCTAATACTCAACCCTTCCCTGGGACCTTTACTTTTTCAGCTCCTTCTACAATTATATCAGGTCTAATTTCTCTAATCAACCCCTTATCCAAACACAGGAGCTCTGCTTCCCTGACTGATTCCTGACACATACAGAAAATTCCACATAGAAGGCAGAAACTGCCACAGCTTAAAACCTAAAACATGTGACCTTGCCTTTGAGACGGGCAGAGAGCAGAGGTGGGGAAGGCTATTAGAACATAGTTTGTAGAGACTAAAAGACGAGTGAGTAAATTGTTATTAGAAGCCAGGTAAGGAGAAGTACATGTTACATAGTAGTGAAACAAAACAATTGGCAAAGCTGTCACCTGTGGCAATTTGGAAAATATAAAATATACCTAATAAACTTCTAGATCTGCCTAATTCCAAGCAGAATCCTGAAAATGTCAAATGGCAACTTTTATCTGCATATGATAAGTTATAGGAAGAAAGATATGAGGTAAGGAGAAAATTGACCAACTTTCGTTTCAAGCAGAATTGTTATTTAATTACACATGCAAATCAGACTGTTATGAGCAAACACCTGTGTATATTATTATACATATGCAACTTAGAATTTGCTAAGTTAGAAAATAAAGTCATTTCAAATTAAGAATCAGCCTCAGAGTTAAGATTAAATTAAACATGTGGCCATATATCGCTTTACTGAGACCTCAGGAAAATTTAAGTCAGTGACTAATGGATATTTTCAGTAAGCGAGAAGGGGTTAAAATCTTAAAGTGTTTCCCATAACAATCTGACAGCATCAGTAAAGAGAAATATTTTTCATAAAAGACTTACTGGGGAAGCCGGGATGGCTCAGTGGGTTGAGTGCTCACTTTGCAGCGCTGGGGACCGGGGATCGAATCCCGGCCCTGGCCCGTGCGGAACCATATGCTGAAATGGGAGCTCCCGCAGTTCAGTTCTCTCTCTGTCTCTGTCTCTGTATCTCTCTCTCTCTCTCTCTCTCTCTCTCTCTCTCTCTCTCTCTCTCTGTCAAAAATAAAAATAAATAAATAAAAATATATTTTAAAAAAGACTTACTGATAATGGCTTTTATACCCCAATGAGCTAAACCCCAATAGGTTATATAGAAACAAACAAACAAACAAAAACTCATATTAACAAAAGCACTATCGTGTTGGACTAAAAGGAATAGAAATTGTTCAAAATGAAAAGAGAGTAGGCTGATACTCTCCTGAACTGCAAGCACAAAAGAAAATCTGGGGATTCCAGAATAACTCAGCAGTTGAGCACTTGCCTCGCAATCATGAGGTCTGGGGTTCAGTTCCCAGGCTTGGCCTGTGCAAAACATATGCTGAACTGCAGCGCAACTGGTGACCGCTGGGATGGCATGGTGGTAAAGGCAAGAACCTGATTCATTCTCTCATTCTCGCTCTCTCTATTTCTCTATTTCTCACCTTCTCTCAAACAATAAAATAAATCTAAAGAAAAGGAAAGGAGGAAGGAAGAAAGAGGAGAGGAGAGGAGAGGAGAGGAGAGGAGAGGAGAGGAGAGGAGAGGAGAGGAAAGGAAAGAAAAGAAAGAAAAAGAAAATCAAGAAAGAATGAGAGCAAGGGTGTTCAACTTTTTGGCTTCCCTGGGCCACATTGGAAGAAGAATTGTCTTGGGCCACACATAAAATACACTAACACTAATGATAGCTAATGAGCTTAAAATAATAAATAAAAGAGAAAGGAAGGAAAGAAGGAAGGAAGGAAGGAAGGAAGGAAGTCACAAAAAAAATCTCAATGTTTTAAGAAAGTTTACAAATTTGTGTTGGGCCACATTCAAAGCTGTCCTGTGATGCATGCGGCCTGCAGTTAGAGAATCACACCCTAGTCAATGAACATGCCCTACCACTGGAATAGGGAGCTCTGAAAACATGAGCCTTACTGGATTTCAAACTTTCTATGGATCAGCTACTACTATTTCCTTCCAATCCTCTCCTCATTGAATGTGTCTTTTGCAATTATCCATCTCTTATCTCACCAATATATGGTGTATAATAGACAGATAACTTATTTCTTTAATTAATAGTGTTCTGAATCAGGAGCAGCTACCCCCAAGAAGCTGCTCAAAGGAATTTCATTTCCATCTAGACTTGATACAGATAGTGAGATAATGACTACAAGCCTTTGTTATATTGGGACAAAGTTTGGGGAGAAAGCAGTTCATTTCATGATGATTTTGTCTGTGGGAAGAATGCAAATAAGTGTGACCATATGGTGTACTGTGGTGTGGATTAGCAGTGGGAAAATGGCTACAGAATCTTTGGAGTTCCCACCATCAAGGCAACAGTCTATTTCCTCACCTTTTTCATCTAGAATGGCCGTATAATGTATTGACAATAGAAAGTAAGAGAGGTGATGTATTAATTCTTAGTAATTCTACTCTCACCATTGTGTATGTAGCACTTCTATTCTTACTCTCGTGGAATAGTGCTACTTTACGAACAAGCCCAGACTAGCCTCCCTGAGCTGAAATGTGACGTAATGAGAGAGACTATGTTGAAGCAGAGAAGATGTCATCCTAACTGTTGCAGCCATACCAGTTGAGTCCCAGTTGCACTCCATATAAATGAAGACATCTAGACTAACCACTCCCTAGAAAAATAACCAACTATCTTCATGCACATGAGTAAGCCCAGTCATAACATGGGTGAGCCCAGTCCAAATTAAAAGTCCATAGAACCATGAATAAATCAATGGTCAATTGTGTATGTAACTTGTTGTACAGTAATAGAAAGCCAGGGTAATTTCAGGAAAATAAAACCATAGAGATTGAAATCTGGAATTGATTCTTTGAGGGACAGGGACTAGGGGGAGGCAATCAAATTATCTGGGATGCAAATGTTAAGAAGGCACTCACTCTCAAGGTTGTTCAAGTGCCTCCTTATATTTTGTACCCCATACATCTCTGTCCCCTATCCCTAGGCCCTGCTTCTCCTATCTGACTATATTAAAATGCATTAATGACCCCATTTCAAGTGGTAAAAGGGACACTGCTCATCCATAGTATAAGGTGAAAAAATAGTTACCTTAATTACTTGTCATAGCACCTGGAATCAAATGTTTATGAAAGAAAATTCCTTGAGTTACCCATTAGCTGCTGCCATAAAACATTTTAGTAAAGATAAAGAGTTGGTAGAATTGTTCCTAAAAGTGAAGGCAAATGATGACATTGGAGCTTTAAATTTCCAGGTTAAAGTGTTCTACCCTTATTCACTTTACTGTATTTGTCATTGTCTTAAATCTCAATCATAAACTCCTTGTACAAAGGCAAAAATTGTCACAAAAATTTATCTTAACAGAAGACTTGTACACTGTTGGTGGGAATGTAAACTAGTATAGCCATTATAGAAAATAATATAAAGGTTTCTCAAAAACTTAAAAATAGAACTACCATATGAACCAGCAATCCAACTTCTAGGTATGAGGGCTGTCCAGAAAGTGTCCAGCCATATAATATGAAAAATGGAGGCATTTATGGCTGGACTTTTTTCTGGACAGGCCTCATATATATTCAAAGGAAACAAAACCATTATCTCAAAGAGGTATCTGTACTCCCATGTTCACTGTAGCATTATTCATAATATGGATAACATATTTATAATATATATATAATGGAATAGTATTCAGCCTTAAAAAATAAGAAAATTTGTTATTTGTGACAACATAAATAAACACAAAGAGTACTGTAGTAAGTGAAATAACAATACTGCATGGTATCACTTATAAATGGAATATTTGTTTAAAGTCAAATTTATAGAAATGTAGAGTAGAAAAGTGGTTGCCAGTGGCTGAGGGGTGGGGGGTAGAAATAAGGAGAGGTTGGTAAGAGGGTATAAATTTTCAGTTATAAGATAAATAAGGTCTTAACACTTAATGTATAACATGCTGATTATAGTTAAAACACTGTATTATATAATTGAAATTTGCTAAGAGTAGAACTTAAATGTTCTCAGAAAAAAATGGGAAAAAAGGTAAACAGGTAAGGTGATGTACATGTTAGTTAACTTGATGGTAGGGACTTCTTTCACAATGTATGTGTATATCACATCATCACATATACAAATATCTTACAATTTTACATGTCTTACAATTTTATTTGTGAATTATACCTCAATAAAGCTGGGAAAAACAGGAGATTCCTCAAAAAATTTTCATCTCAACAACGTAGTTATCTCCAAGCACACCAGATATCTTCCATTTGCCCCTTCACACCCATTCTCCACGCTGCTCTAAACTCTGGAAGGCTGCATTATATAGACTACATAAAAATATTCCTGTCCTTCAGCTTTAGGCTAGATTTGCTCAATAGTAAGCCATGGAAGGCAGAGAGAGGAAAGAGAATAAGGGTGAGGTATTCATTCAGCTGACTCCTTCTATAAAAAGTCACCTTGAATTGTTTGTATCCCATGACCAAAAGTGGTCTATTCTACATGGCCGACTCTTTCTCTCTTTCTCTCTCTCTCTCTCTCTCTCTCTCTCTTCTCCTCATCCCTTTTCCTGAGAGAGATAGCTCTTCCATTCTTGCTGCTTTCAGACTATCTCTTCTAGTGTTCTTATTAAAATTCTCTTTGTAAATAGGCCTTCCTTAAATCATATTATTTTAATGTGTCATCTCTTTATTGTTGGGACACTGGTTTATAGACTAGTGGAAGGAGGACTTCTCTTTCCTGATAGTTCTAGCAAAAGTCTCAGGGCTGATGCTCATTGACATTTATGTCATAGCTTTAATCATATAATAACTAATAACTGTGGTTAGAGAAATGCAGTGTTTTGATTAGCCTGACCTGGTTTATCCCTGAGAGTAGAATCGATCCCACTGGAACCACCTAGACTGACAGTTTGGAAGAGATAGCTCCCCAAAGGAATACTAGAAAAGGTATAGATTTTGAAGCAAAACCATCCAGTATCTACAAAACCAGGCGATTCACAAGTGTTTGGAGTCTCAGCTCACTATAAGATAGTAATAATACATTCTTTGCATTGTGTAAGTGGACCAGGTTTTCCCTTAAGTTTTCTTATATCTTTAAAATCTATCAGTCTAATTTCAACAATGCACACTGGTAGAAAAGAACAAATTTAAGTCTACTTTTTGTGACACCAGCAAATATACTATCTATATGACCTTGGACAAGTCAGGAATCTTTTCAGGGCTTTTATTTCTCTATCTATAAAATGAGAAGGTGGGACTAAAAGACCTCTTGAATATAGTCTAGATATAAAATCACTATGCATCTATGATTATCTCAGAAATTCAATGTTATGTTAGCATTCAAGGATTGCAAACATCACAAACTCAGTATAACTTAAGGCTCTATTTCCTGAGGGAAAAAAAATGGAGTGTACAGAAAAATTATGAAAAGAGAGTTTAAAGAAAACATTAGAAACAACACTTTAGAACATTAGAAACCACATCCTCTTTAGGAATCTGAGCAGTAAAGTGTTCTCTTTGGGCCCTACCTACACAGTGAATCAGCTCCATTTTTCATCCCTCCATCATTCCATTAAATATTCAAGTTTCAAGACATAAGATTGAGATTGGATTAAAGTAAACTGCTTTCTCATCTTCTGGCCCATGATGACAAAGCACATTATTTAGATTCTCACCAGGACAATACACCATGGAAAAAGAATAATGGCTCCCTAAAGGTAGAAAGGGTAATGTGCAGGCAGAAACTACTGATTTCCATCATACAAGCCAAAGACAGCATCAGAAACTGAGTGCGATTCTGCTTTACTGTATTTCCAGTATAGCTCTGTGTAAATTTCTTTTAAAGTTTTCTTGGAATTAAATGTGTTGTGCCAAAGTCACAATCCCAGAATTTAAAAAGGAAGGAGAGAGACAGACACAGAGACAAAGACAGAGAGAGAGAGAACAGGCTTGACCTCCAAAATTCAAATGAATTGGTTAGGTCACCCAAAAATCAAACAATTAGAAATGACTATTTTAAAATGAGATTCACTTCACAGGAACATTGCAAAGCAAAGACCAATAACTTGGTTTTGTTTTCATTAGACTTTATTATTTTTCAGCCATGGGCAAATGCTCATAAAATGAGATATTACTTGAATACATGAATGCAAATTCAAGAATTTCAGCAGCACAAGTAAATAATTTATAAATGTACAAAATGAACCAAGCCCTCCTTCAGCCACTATCAGTGTGTACAGATATTAAAAGCCACATAATTACACAGTAATTTTCTAATTTTTAACTTGAGGCTTCAATATCAGTACTGAAAATTATATACCAGTTATACTCAGAACTGTTGTAAGCTTTTAGAATGGAATGAAATTTCCATGAATTAGCAACTTGTTGGCATCCTTAGGAGAATTTAAATATTTAGTGTTGAAATGGACATATTACAAGGGCCTGCATATGCATTAGCAATACATATCATATGTGCATGTGCCTTATATGGTTCTGTGTTTGCATGAATATAGATAGTAAACATTAACAAAGATTACATGCTCTTATTTCAAGTAGAAGTTTTATTTTTCTAAATGTGCTTAACCTATAAAATTTAGCTGAACTGTTTCACTAATAAATTAAAATAGGTTTAAAATAAAATAGGGAAAAAACTTTGTAAGAAAGTACTATTCTATTACTCTTTAAATTCCAACTCTGAACGATATAAGTACTACCTACCAAACAGGCCCTTCAGAGAGAGGCTTCACAGGGCCTCATTCAGGGCTTGACACACAAGGTACTCACAAAATAGTTATAAAGAGATAAATGAATGACTATCAAAGTGGTTCACAGGTGCTTTGGGGTAGAGTTCATATTCCTTTTCCAAGTAAGGGAACATCAAGAGATATTTAGAAGATGACAAAGGAGATACAGAAATAAGAGGTATACTATCAAGCTGTGATCTATTCCAGGCCCCCACAGTATAGTAATTTTTGGCGTAAGACATTTGTCATTATAATTAACATAGCACCTGATGTTCTACCATATCACCATGGCATGAAAATGGAATAAGGATGGTAAACTAGAAAACCCTACCAATAGAGGGACCTTCTCCCATAACCTGGACCCTTGCTCTAAAGAAGCTGCACATGGAAAGAAAAAAAGAGAGAGAGATAAATGAGAGTTTGTCTTCTTTCATTTCTTCACTGCTTCCACAGTGGAATCTGTTCACCTTCACTGCTTCCACAAAGTGGAATCTGTTCACCTTCTCTAAAGAAAGCATAATCAGCAACAGCAAGTATTTCCTGAAAACCTGCTGTGGGTAGACATTGCTTGCAATGAAACGTAAAAAATTGAAACAGTATTGTCCCTGCTCTCATTGATGGGTATATGTGCTAAAATTGGAGGAAATTACAAAAGAAGTCGTTGCTGAAAGCTGAGATGATAAAAGGAGGCTCTGCATACAAAGTAAGTCATTAGCTAGGCGATAAAGGTTGAGATAGCTTAGAAAGGAAGGCAGAATACATCATTGTACAATCAGTGAGAACCACACTTAAAGCTTGGAAAAGTTATGAACACTAAACACTGAGTAGAACAGGGAAGTAATTGGAAATCAAATTCTACACTTCTCCTTTAAGCCAGTTGTTCCCAATTTTGGCTACTCAATAACATAATTTGAGATGCTTTAAATAAAACAGGTAGTATATGGGCCCCAGCACTGGAGAATCAATTAAATTGGGCTGGGGTGACATCCAGGCATGTTGCTTTTGTTTTATTCTTTTTTCAAATTCTCTAATTGGTTCTAATGCACAGCCATGGTTAAAAACCGTTGCTTAGGTGATATAAATACACCAGTATTGTGTAACTGGCATCACTTAACAAAGGTGTGTCAATACCCCTAAATGTTTGCAACCCAAGTCCCAAATCATTAGATATAATGCACTTTAAATTTTGTAAACCAGAGAAGCTGGGATGGCTCAATTGGTTATGTGCTCACTTTGCAGCCCCCGGGGACTGAGGACCAAATCCTGGCCCCAGCCTGTGCAGACCTATATGCTGAACTGGGGTGTGCTTCCCATGCGGGAGGTCCCGGCTCGGTTCTTGCCCCGCCCCTCCCCAGTTCAGCCCCTGACTCAAGGGGTGTGCTTCCCATGTGGAAGGCCCCCAGCCCAGTTCCTGCCCTGCGTGGCCCCCACCCACATGTGTAGAATGAAACCATGTTGAGAACTGATGATGTACAACTACGGAGACTGCTCTGGGCCCTCCCCCTTCTCTCTGTATCTATCTCTCTCTGTCTCTGTCAAACACAATAAAATAAATCTATAAAAAAAAGTACTTTGTAAACTTTACACCAACATCTTTCAATCCCCCACTGTGTAATCTTCTAGTGGAAAACTGAACAATGAAGATTGTTACCACGTGGAAGGACAGGGCAGGACACCACCTCCAACAGTTGTCTTTGAAAAAAATATATGGTGCTCAGATCTCATAGCCCATACATTTTGGCTCACTGGTCTAAGGTGAAGCTCAAATATCTTTATTCCCTAATTTCTCCTGGTCATTTTAATGTTTAGTTCTACTCCTAGAACAAAGAGGAGACTAAATTTCAAATTCCCACCCTGCTACCCACTCAGACCAATTAAGTCAGAATTTCATAAGTGGTCAAGGCTGAGTACCGTACTTTGTAAATCTCTTCTGGGGACCTCAAAGTGCAGCCATGGTTATTTATCAGATAAAACAGGGATTCCATTATTTTTTATGTCATGACACACATAGAAATTGACTATTCATAGGCACACAGGAATAAATTGGAGGAGCTTGGTATATGAAAATATGAGGCTTGGTTTTATAAAACACCTTTTATTAATACATAATTATTAAAAAAAATTTTCTTTTTATTCTCTTTTTTTTTTTTAATTTATTAGGTGTGAAACAGTAACTGATACTGGTTGCAATTGGCAGTTCTCTGAGCTTATTGTTGTCATTGGCCCATTACTATATTCCTCTCTGTGACATGTCTATTAATAATTTTTGCTTATTTTAAATTGAATTATATGTTTTTGGATTAGAAGTTCTTTGTATATTATAAATGGTTATAAATGTAGAATTTATAAGAAATGTTAAAAATATTTTCACAAATTATAATGTGAGATGAGCTGTGTTTATGACTAAATCTTCATTATCAGATTTTTTATGCTTGAAAAAACTATATGCAGTAACATTTTTAATCTAATAATCTCTTCAAGTATTTTTGTTTGTTTTTTACAGATTTACTTTATTGTTTTGAGATAAGGTAAGAGACAGTGGGGGGCACCCAAAGCAGTCTCTATAGTTGTACATCATTAGTTGTGACATAGTTTCATTTCACACACAAGTGGATGTGGGGTCCTATGGGGCGGAAACCAAACTGGGGGCCTCCCACATGGGAGGTGAGAAACTTCTTCACCGTGCCATCCCAGCAGTTACCAGTTCAGCATATGGGTTTGCACAGGCAGGGGCTAGTACTTGATCCCCAGAATTCACAGTTGCAAGGCAAGCGCTCAACCTGCTGAACTATCCCAACATTGCTTCAAATTCTTATAATCACTATAAGTAGAAATTTACTTTTATAAGGAGGCCATAAAAACTCCAAACTATTTTTAAAACTACTCAAAAAATGTGCAACAGTTAATAGCAGTATGCAAAAATCAGTTATGTTTTTATACACTAACAATCTAAAAGGAAAATCAAGAAAACAATCTCATTTACAATAGCATCAACAAGAGTAAGATACTTAGTAATAAACTTAACTAAGGAATGGAAAAGGAGACATAAATAAATAAATAAATAAAAAGATATCTCAAGTTCATGGATTGGAGCTTAATATTGTTAAAATACCAATGCTAACCAAAGCAATCTACAGATTCACTACAGACCCTATCAAAATTACAATGGCATTTTTGCATAAAATAGAAAAAACAATCCTAAAATTTATGTGGAAACACAAATGACCCCAAATAGCCAAATAATCTTGAAAAATCAGAATAAAGCTGGAGGCTTCACACTTTCTGACTTTCTAACACATATTACAGGGGTACAGTAATCAAAACGGTATGGTACTGGCATGAGAAGAGAAATACAAACTGATGGAACAGAAAAAAGAGACTAGAAAGAAACTCAGGCAAATGTGGTCAAATGATCTTTGACAAAGGTGCCAGAACTACACAATGGGAAAACAATAACCTCTTCAACAAATGGTGCTATGATAACTGGACATTCACAAGCAAAAGAATAAAATTGAATGTTTATCTTACATGATATACAAAAAGGAACTCAAAATGGATTCAAGACCTAACATAAGACCTGAAAGTATAAAATTCTTAAAAGAAAACATAGGGGGCAATCTTTATAACATTGGTCTTGGTAATGATTTCTTAGATACGACAACAAAAGCATAGGCAACAAAAACAATAATAGACAAGAGGGACACATCAAACCTAGAAGCTTCTTACACAAAGGAAATCATTAACAGAATGAAAAAGCAACCTACAGAATGGAAGAACATATTTACAAGCCATATATCTTATAATAGGTTCATAGCCAAAATACATCCAAATATATTGAACACTCAATAACAAAAGGACCAGTAACCCAATTAGGAATGGGCAGAGCAGACAAAGACATACAATGGTCGGCAAGTATATAAAAAGATACTCAACATCACTATTAATCAGTGAAATAAAAATGAGAATGAAAACCACAATGAGATGTCACTTTACACTTGTTAAGTTGGTCATTATAAAAAAAAGAATCAGAAAATAACAAGTGCTGACAAGGATGCAGAGAAATTGGACCCTTGTGCCCCCTTTGAGAGGAGTGCAAAATGACACAAGTGCTATGAAAAACAGACTGGAGTTTTCCCAAATAATTAAAGACTACCGTATGATTTAGCATTTATCCAAAAGAATTGAAATCAGGATCTTAAAGAGATACTTGCACTACCATGTTTATTGCAGAATTATTCACAATAGCCAAGATGTGTAAACATCTAAATATCCACTAACAGATGAAGGGAAAAGATGAATGGATAAAGAAAATGTAATATATACATACATTGAAATATTACTCAGCCTTAAAAAAAAGGAAATAGTCATATGCTACAGTATGGAATAATGTTGAGGACATTGTGCTAAGTGAAACAAGGTAGTCACAGAAGGATAAATACTGCATGATTCCATCTCTGTGACATACCTAAAATAGCCAAACTCTTAGAAGGAGAAAGCAGAATGGTGATTGCCAGGGGTGAGGCGGAGGGGACTGTGGGGAGTTCAGTAAGTACAGAGTTCAATAAGCACAGAGCTACAGTCGTGCAGGATGAAAAAGTTCTAAAGACCTTCTGTACAGTAACAATACTGTACCATACACTTAAAAGACCGTTAAGAATATAGATTTCGGGAAAGCTGGGATGGCTCAGCAGGTTACCGGTAAGCACTCGCTTTGAAGCCCCGAGGACTGAGGATCGAATCCTGGCTCTGGCCCAGGTGGACCCACGTGCTGAACTGGGGTGTGCTTCCCGAATGCGGTGAGGCCCCCAGTTCAGGTAAAAAAAAAAGAATATAGATTTCAGGGATGCTAGGATGGCTCAGCGGGTTAAGTGCTCATCTTGTACCTCTGGGGTCCAAGGGTTGAATCCTTGGACCAGCCCATTCAGACCCATATGCTGAATTGGGGCATGTCCCCAGTTCTTTCATTGGGGCAAGCTTCCTATGAGGAAGGCATCCAGCTAGTTCCTGCCCTGTGCAGTCCCACACCCACTTGTGGAATGAAACTATGTAGAAAACTAATGATATGCAACTATGGAGAGTACTCTGGACCCTCCCCCTTTTCTCTGTCTCTCTCTCTTTTTCGCCCTCCTTCAAAAACAATAAAAATAAATCTTAAAAAATAAAGAATTGGGGAAGCTGGGATTGCTTAGTGGGTTAAGCACTCACTTTGCAGTGATCGAATCCCGGCCCCGGCCTGTGCGGACCCACATGCTGAACTGGGAGCTCCCCCAGTTCAGTTCTCTCTCTGTCTCTGTATCTCTCTCTCTCTGTCAAAAACAATAAAAAAAATGTTTAAAAAAATAAAGAATGTAGATTTCATGTTGTTTTTACCACAATAAAAAAATTAAAAGAGATATGAATAGCTATGCTCTGTAAGCAGTTAATGGTCTATACATAGACAAACTAAAATGTCTAGTCCAGTGATTTTGAAACTTTAACATTGGAGTCATTCTTCACTTTATATTTTCTAGTAAACTCATTAAAAAATATATATAACAGTAGAATTGGAGGGGAGGAGTCCAGTTTCAGATAGTACACACTGTGACTGAGACCGCTTTCTCTTCCAGCCCAATCCCAGGAACCCTTGCTCTAATCTAAGCTCTCCTCTCTCATAGATAAAGAACCTGAGGCCCTGGAAAGAAAGACTCTCCCAGGAGTGTGCCGTGAATCAGTGGCATGGCCCTGGCTCTAACCCACATGTCCTGCTTCCCAGCTTGTTGTCCTCCACATTATCATTAAGCTTCTTAGGACTAACCTGGGAAATATCCAGTTAACTGTAAGAGGCAACAGAGATGAAGGTTCATGCAATGTGGACTGTGGAGAAAGGGGGAACTTTTAAGACTAATCACCAGTCAACACAGATTTCCAATTCCAACAGTTTTAAATGCCTAATTGTTTCCATTATAGAAATAATATTCATTCATTAAAGGAACTTTTTAAATTGCAGAGAAGCAGAAAAAGGAGAAAAATTTATAATCTCACCAATTATACACACAACCATTAACACTTGAATGTGTTTGCTTTCTGTCTTATAATGAATAGATTGTTGAGTTTTCACTGAACTGTGCTCATTCTGTATATTCAATTTTGTATCCTGCTTTGTTCACAATATTATAACATAAGCATTTTCCATTTGTAAACAACATTTTCTTTCATGGCTACATAATATGCTTTGAAGTACTTGAGCGATGTAGAATATATTTTCTAATTTTTTTCACTATTTCAAATAATGCTCAAATGAATACATATCTGTGTATATAACATTTGATCCACGTTTATGGTAGTGTACCAATGTGAAATTATAACGTTAAAAATTTTGAAGATTTTTAAGTTTTTTGGAACATGGTTATATATCAGTTATAACATGTAGTTTCTTTTTTATGCACAATTAAATAAACATTATTTTAGAGTTCTGAAAATAGAAAAAGTGTAGAGAAATCATCATCGTGGTCACCATTATTTCTTCAACACAAAGGCAGACAACTATAAAATATCCTGATATATTTCTTCCCCGTCTTTTTTAAAACATGTACAAAATACATACATATACACACATTACCACCAAACCAAGATTATTATATGTGGATTTGGTGTTCAGTAGAAGTTTGTGAGCATACACCCATGTCAATTAATACTAAAAGACCAAACAAATTTTAGTTATTGATCACAACATTTTATCCCAGTCACACAACCAAACACACTCCCATTTCTCCATTCCCAGCACAGCCATACACATATCCTCATACTCAAGTAACAGATTACCTGCAGGACCATCCCTAATATGACAACTATCAAGGGAGTAATCTAGGCTGTAGTTCTCATGGGAAGCCTCTGAGAAACTGATTCAGGAATGCAGTTACAACTGCGTTTTCCTAATGATACACTCCTGCAGAGCTCAACTCAGACTGATGCTCCAAAGTGCCAGCCACCAGGAATAGCTTTGGGTCCCAAAACTTAGGGCCATCATCCTCATCAGAAAATGTTTCCAAAAGCACAGTGGTTAAAATAGAAATTTTGGAATCAGACAGTTGCGTGTTCAGTTATTGCTCTACCTTCTTCTAGTTGTGTGAGTTGGATTAATTTACTTAACTTCCTAGTCTCTTCATCTGCAAAATTGAGTGACAATTAGTTGCCACCTCATAAGTCTGAAATGATAATAAGATGAGACAATGCATGTAAAGCATTTTTTTTTTTTTTAAGATTCATTTTATTGTTTGAGAGAAGGTGAGAGGGAGAGAAAGAGAAAAAGAGAAAGAGCGAGAGAGAAGGGCCCAGAGCAGTCTCCATAACTGTATATCATTAGTTGTGACATAGTTTCATTCTACAAAGGTGGGTGTGGGGCCGTGTGGAGCAGGAACTGAACTAGAAGCTTCCCATATGGGAGGCAAGAACCTTCACCCATCCTGGTGGCTACCAGTTGCATCACAGTTCAGCATACGGGTTTGCAAGGCCAGGGCCAGGATTTGATCCCCAGATCTCACTATTGCAAGGCAAGCACTCAAACTGAGGAGTTATCCTGTCGTACCCTATAATTACTATATTATTTTTAGGATTTCTGGCAATAGCTTGTCTCTGTTCCCTCACAGTTTTCTATTCTCACTCATAAATATAACGTTCTCTTCCCCCATTAATCTACTACAGAAAATAAATTTTTTAGTTCACAATATTATCATATTTATTTTATTACAATTATTTATAGCTCAAATTGGTTGACATTGTCACTAACATTCTTTTCCTTTTTTTATTAATTATTGAATTTATTTGGAATAACATTTGTTGGTAAAAATTACATAGGTTCCGGGTGTACAATTCTACATGACATCATCTATGTGTTACATTGTGTGCTCACCACCCAGAGTCAGTTCTCTTTCCATCACCATATATTTGTGCCCCTTTCTCCTCCCCTCCTCCCCTATCTCCTTACCCTCAGGTAACCACTAAACTATTGACTTTGTCCACAAGTTTTTGTTTCTTTGTTACTTTCAGCTTTATATTCCACATATAAGTGAAGTCATATGGTTCTTGCTTTTTTCAATCTGACTTATTTCACTTAACATAATGATCTCAAGGTCCACCCTTCTATGTTGTTGCAGTGGCAGTATTTCATCTTTTCTTATTGCAGAGTAATATTCCATTGTGTAAATGTACCACAACTTTTTTACCCAGACATCTATCAAAGGATACTTTGGTTGTTTCTATGACTTGGCCACCACGAACAGGGTTGCAATGAACACTGTGGTACATACATCTTTGTGGACTAAGGTTTTCAAGTTTTGGGAGTAGATAACCAGAAGAGGGATTGCTGGGTTGTATAGTAAATCAATTCTTAAATTTTTTGAGGAGCCTCCATACTGTCTTCCATAACAGTTGTACTAATTTTTATTCCCACCAGCAATGTATGGAAGGTTCCTTTTTCTTCACAAACAATTTTTAACAAATACCTTTCCCAGCACTTACTATTCCCAGGATTTTTCTATGATATTTCCTTCAATATTCACAGACCTGTGAAGTACTGCTATTGCCATTTTTTTCAAGTGAGCAGACTGACATATAGACAATTTAAGAAATTTGCCTCAATTTCCAGAAGTGGAAGAGTCAGATTTTGAACCCAAGCTCATTGCACTCTAAACCCTACACTCCATCCACTAGACCAGGGATCACCAAACTTTTTTCCGTAAAGGCCAGATGCTAAATATTATAGGCTTCCCAGGCCACATGGTCTCCATCATAACTACTCTACTCTGCCATTGTAGTATGAACACAGCCATAAACAACACGTAAACAAATGAGTATTCCTATGTCTAATAACTTTATTACAGACACTGAAATTTGATTTTCATATCATTTTTATGTGTCATAGTATATTATTCTTCTTTTCATTTTTTTCCAAAAATTTAAAAGGTAAAAACTACTCTTAGCTAATGGGCCATATAAACACAGATGGTGGGCTATAGATCTACCTATAGAGAGAATGGTGATGATCAGGTAACCTAAGATTCTCCAGGCACACAAGACTATTTTCAGGTTACCTGGCTCTCCCTCAGAGCCTGCTAGGTTATTCTTTTGGACTATAAAACCCCTGTTGCTTCCACTCTTCTTAACATCTGTTTCTATCTGCCATACTCCTTGCCATCCTTCCAGCCAAACTTAGCTACTACTTCTTGCAGCAAATGCAACCAACCCATCTCTGCCACTGACCCCTATATTAAATTTTGTGCCCTTTTTTTCTTTTCTCCCTTAATGCCATATACAGTCCCATCACAGTGTCTGTCACACTGGATTGGAAGAGCTTGCTTACCTGCTCTGAAGACATGAAACCAGGCTCCTGTCTTGATTATAATTTTACTGGTTTAGTAATTATCATAGTGTTTGGAATATAAGAGGAACTCAATAAATGTTGGGGTGAAGCCAGGGTGGCTCAGAGGGTTAAGCACTCACTTTGCAGCCCCAAGGACTGAGGATCAAATCTCAGTCTCGGACCATGTAGACCCATGTGCTGAACTGGGGTGTGCTTCCCATGTAAGAGGTCCCCAGTTCAGTTCTTGCTGGGGTGAGCTTCCCGTGTGTGGGAGGCCCCTGGTTCAGCCCCCAGCTCACAAGGGCGTGCCTCTCATGCAGGAGGTCCCCCGCTCAGTTCCCACACTGTGTGGCCCCACCCATCTGTGTGAAAGAAAAGGCAAGAGGGTAGGACAAAAGTAGGAAAGGGGAAAGAGACAATAATATTTAACCATAAATATAGATCTGAATGGCATATAGAGAAGGGGGAGACAAGAGGAAGAACCTATACCAATCCATTAAGAGAGAGGTGAAGAAATATTTGCCAAAAGTGGATGCAAAATCCTATTTCTGCTTCTTACGAGGGACCATTAGTGACCTACTATAAACGTGGTTGCCCATTGTGTTGGGAAAGTGAAGAACAGCTAGATCTCAAATTTGCCCCATCAAGGCCTAGAGAAACAATACCAACTCAGAAAGTCTGGGTGCCCCATGGATTCCCATGCCATTATTACATCATGGTCTCTGGCAGTGGAATGTGAAATGGCAATGAATCGAAAATCAAAATGGCTCCTTCTAAACATGTTATATATTTTTATTTTTTTCAATGTTATAGCAAATAAAAGAATCTAACTGAAGACACAAAAGGAAAAAAACTGACAGAGTAAGGGTTGAGATAGGGGAGTAGATATCCATTTGCTTTCTTTTAGCTCCAAACAAATTTACTCTTTTTAAGAGATTATGGGAACTTGGATTTGCTTTCCAAAGCTCTACTTTGAAGGAAAGTATAGAATCATTCTATATGATTAATATTTCAGATTTGGGGGTTTCTTTCTTTCTTTCTTTCTTTCTTTTTTTTTATTTCTTTGACCTGATGACCTATGAGAAAGGTTTTTTTAAGATGAAAATATAGAGACTTCATTGCAACACTGTTCACAGTGGCCAGAACATGGAAACAACCAAAATGCCCTTCGATAGATGACTGGATAAAGAAGATGTGGTACATTTACACAATGGAATACTACTCAGCGATAAGAAATGATGAAATACAGTCATTTGTGACAACATGGATGGACCTAGAGAGCATCTTATTAAGCAAAATAAGTCAGAACGAAAGAATCCGGAAACATATGACCTCACTTATAGGTGGAATATAAAACTGAAAGTAACAAAGACACAGAGACCTATGGACACACTCAATAGCTTGGTGATTACCTGAGGGAAGGGGTGGAGGGGGGAAGGAGAGTGGGAGGGGAGGCGGGAGAGGGCATTATGGACACACTCAATAGTTTGGTGGTTACCTGGAGAGCGGGGAAAAAGGGTGAGGGAGAGTTGTGGGGGGAGGTGGGAGTGGACTCCAGATATATGGTGGTGGAGGAGGAGCTGAATCTGGGTGGTGGGCACATAATGCGATGCATGGGTGATGTGATGTGGACTTGTACATCTGGAAACTATCTAATTGTTACCAACCAATGTCACCCCATGAAATTTAACAATAAAAAAAAATTATTAAAAAGAAAATATAGAGACTAAAATACACCAATATTTAACTTCACTGCTGACATTTGCTTCCCCCATTCTCACCCAAATTCTCTATTCCATTGGTATAATATTCAAGGAGATGCCAACATATGCTGCTACCAAGAGATTCTTTGGGGTTTTAGAGAACTGACTGTATAGGTTTAGAGTCACACTCCAATCCTCTCATTGATTCCCTGAATTCTTGTATATACCATGAAAGGTGCCTGTCACTAGACATCTGGAGAAGGGGGGGAGGGGGAATGCCCACCATTGTTCTCATTACTTTGGCTTCCTTTTCCTACCCTCTGTTGTTTCTCAATGAGAAGCAGTGCTTTTGTGGATACTGTGCATATTCTGCTCAAATAGGGCATGAAAACTTCCCCTGGCCTTTTGGGAAATGAATAGAGATATTAGCAGGACTCATGAATTTCAGTCCCAAATCTACCACTAACTTGGTAGTTGTCCTTAAGCCATTTGACTACTCTGAGTACCATAAATAGTGTAGCACACCATCCAGACACCCTCCAAATATTGAGAACACTGGAGGCTGACAGATCTCAGCTGAAAAGCCCTCTGGGATTTGACTTTGGTTAAAAGGTCCATATAGCCCCAACTCTCTTCTTTTCCCTGAGATGGCCCACACTTAGTGATTTGTTGATCATTATGAGTATACAAAGGCCTTGCCCACTGGACCAATTTGGAACAGCCCTGCAGGGTCATTTCAGTTTCTAGGCTTCCTATAGGATTAGCTCACCCTTTGTTGGAACTGCATGGAATTTTAACTTCTTCCTCTACCCAAACATTCTTCCTTTACTTCCATGCAGGTGTTGATCCTAACAGCTACCCCAATAAAATTCTTACGAAGTTCCACAAATCTCACCCAAGATTCAAAGTTTGCTTTCAGGAAACCCACCTGGGATACTGGTCCTTAGCTTTCCCACCTATCTAATAAGCCAGCTACCACAGATGCCTTCATTTCTGTCTATAAGTATGAGTAAAGCACAGTGATTCAAAAGCACAAGTTTACAATACAATCAGCAGAGGTAGCAGTGGCAGTGTCTGTGTGCATCTGAATTCAACTAAATTACAGAATTCAGGATGCAGCTCTTCAAACATTGTGAAACAAGTAGTACAACAGTAAACAGAGACACTAAATATTAGGGTCTGTGTGTAGAAGCCCTGTCTCTGCCACTAACTTTCTGAGTAACTCTGGGTTAGTTTCTCTACTATACCTCATTTTCTTAATCTACAAAATAAAAAAGCTTTGTGATGTTCCTCCCTCTCCTCATTTAAATGAATTTATATGAAATCGATATTTATTTAATTTTCCAGTCAAGACGGCAGAGTAGGTAAATGCTGTGCTTGCTTCCTTTCACAACCACATCAAAATTACAGTTAATCTACAGAAGAACCATCATTGAAAATCACCTGAATTCTGGCTGAACTAAAGCCCTACAACTAAGGACATACAGAAGAAGCCACCTCAAGACTAGTAGAAGGGGCAGAGACATGGGATGGGCTAGTCCCACAGTAGCATAAGACCATTAAAAATTGAGAAAGATATATTGGCTATGAATGTCCTCCCTGAAGGAACAAGAGGTTCCAACTCCACACCAGGCTCCCCAGACCATGGTTCCAGTGCCAGGGAGAGAAATTCCCATAACTTTTGGCTGTGAAAACCAGTGGAGATTGTGGCTGAGTGAGACTAGGGCAGCTAAAGCCCCAAGCAATCCTCTTAAATGGCCCACACATGGATTTACTCACTGATGGACTCACTCGCTCTAAGCTCCAGTGGTGGAATAGCAACTCAAAAGGCACGAGGGGCATATGGGGAGGAACTGGACTGTCTGGCTTCAAGGCGAGAGATGGAGGGGCAGTTTTCTCCAAGATGGAGGAAGAGGTAGAAGCTATTGTTGCCTTGTTAAGCCCTCTTCCCTCCCTTCATGCAGCTGCAAGTGGCCACCATATCTGAGTCTCCATCAACCTGTAACAGCATTTGTTAACCCTGCCCTGATGATTTCCTAAGACTCCACCCCACCCAACACGAGGACCCACCCAAGATGCCTCCACTAGCTTTTGCATGCGAGTGGCCTATCTTGGCTCATGCTGTAAAATTTACTAAAATTTCTCAGTTCACAAAACCCAAACAAGTAGCATTTGGCTTAGGTGTGTTCCATACCTCTGGCTAAGCAGCCCTAACTCTGGATCTAGGGACTTCCAGCCTTGGCTCATGGCTTGCCCTCATGAGGCATCTCCAAGCCCCATGCAATTAGGTGGCAGCTATCTGCAAATTGCTTTATGGCTCATACTGAGTGGCCCCAGCCAGGCAGGACATAGGCTGTGGCTAAACCTGACCTGCAGTGAGGTTCCTTCCAGAAGGCTTTTGGGCTGGTACACATGGTAGCCAGCTTTGGACTGAGCAAGAGTATCACCTGATCACCTCCAAGGCCACACACTTAAAGGGAAGACTAGGTAGGCACCAGAACCCTAATAAAGTGAATTCTGCTTTGTACGGTCAGCTCCTCCCTATAGTCAAGGCCAGTTTTCACAGCCAATCAGCCCAAGATTCAATTCATTCCCATTGACATGCAAACAGAAACCAAGGCTCAACTACAATAGGAGGGTACACACAATCCACACAAGGGACATACCTGGAGCACCCAATCAGGTGACCAGGGAGACTGTACCACTGGGCCCCACAGGACACCTACTACATAAAGCCACTCTACTAAGATGGAGAGTCATACTAGCCCTACCTAATACATAGAAGTAAACACAGGGAGTCAGCCAAAATGGGGAGACAAAGAAACATGTTCCAAATAAAGGAACAGAACAAACTCCAAAAACAGAACTAAAAAAAAAAAAAAAAAAAAAAAAAAAAAAAAAAAAAA